>CM077448.1:784053-916757 GCA_039654765.1 Mylopharyngodon piceus
TGACACTAAAATGCCTTTTACTTGCTGAAAAATGATTAACTATCAATCAGACGACAAAATGCATGTATTAAATTGTGTACACATTTGATCATGTTGATAATTTAGAGGCCTTCGAAATTGTAAAGAGCAGGAAGTTAGGTTTAGAACTATAAAAATATATAATCCACAAAAACACAACTATGAAGTTGTGCAGATTCACAACAGTTCACAAGTGAGTATCCATGATAATGACTAAATGTGACTATTTAGGACTTTTTTCAAGAACTGAAGAAGATTTTCAGTGAGACATTAAGAGACAGCTTGAAGTAATTAAAGGAGGAATTACAAAAATAAATTGAAGATAGGAGGATGCAGAAGGCCATATTATTACAGCCGAGGATATAATAAATAGAGAAACACTGACAAAGACAGAGAGAAACCTTGTTAGGTGCACTGGTAAACACATAATCTACCTCCTCACCCTCCACTGAGACCCTTCTCAACTGCAGGGGGCTTAAGACGTGCCACTCGGCTCTGTGTGCTTCTTCAGCATATGTTCACCATTTCTCAGGGTTTGATAAAGCTTTGACATTCTGCATTGACTACAGCCCAGTGACGGTCACTTCCCACAGCATGAAAACCTGAAACACGCTAGGGTCCTTGCTCTTATGTAACACGAGGGGACCGAGGAAGACAAACAGAAATGGAAGATCTAAGCGCAGGTGTACATTTATGGAAAACAAATCAAAAACCAAAACAGGGAAACACAGAGAGCGCGGAAAACAGAGACAAGAACAACTGCATCAGGGAACATCGAACAACCGACAAGGAACAAAGGAAACACAAGAGCTATAAGTACACAAAGGGCAACAAGCTAACAAGACACACCAAGGAACAATCAGACTAATCAACAAGGAAAACTACAAAGGAATACAAACACAGCACACAGAACAGGAAACAACAAACTACAAACTAAGAGTCCAAAAACACATGGAACATTTTACAACATACTTTACTGTGGATGAAAAAAGTAAAATTACTAAAGGGAGAAAATAATGTAAAAAATTGTGAAATTGTCAAAACATTATCACAATGACAACCAGGGTCCCATATATATTTATGGACTGTTTGATTGCACAACTTATTTATTTATTTATTTGTTTATTTAGAGCTAGGGATATATACTACTAAAAGTATTTTTTTTTTTTTTGTCAAAAAAATTAAAACTCAAAATTCAGCAAATTAAAACTCAAACAGAAACACACGTTTGTTTTTCCAAGTGAAGTGTCTATTCCCTACTCCTACACCTAACCTTAACACAAACCTTTTATATTATATTATATAAGCAATATAACACGAGTATCCGTGTGATATCGCTCTATATCACATCACAAAGCAGAAACCTCATGTCATAGAAGTCAGATGGCTGGATAAAACCCAACATATAGAGACTCTTTCACCTATATATCATAATATAGAGACTGTGTCTGTCCCTGAACTAGTAAATACAAAAACACCCAAACCCATTTAAGGGTAATAATTTAATTGATGTTCAACAAATAAAAAACAGATATAATGCAGATAAACAAATGATTAAGCTCAGCTTGATAAATATTAGATCTGTTTCTACAAAAGATCTTTTTGTAAATGATATGATCACAGATCATAAACTAGATGTGCTGTGTTTGACAGAAACCTGGCTAAAACCAGACGAATACATTATTTTAATCGTCTATCCCCAAGGTTACTGTTATAAATATGAGCCAAAGGCTCTAAAAGGGAGGTGCTACAATTTATATTAATATTTTCAGTATTTTCAAAGGTCTGGTTTCAAATATAGCTCTTTTGAAGTGATGGTGCTTTATATAACATTATCTAGTGTAACAGGTGTAAATGATAAATCCCTTTTGATGTTTGTACTGGCTACTGTATACAAGCACCATACAGACTTTATCAAAGAATTTGCTAATTCTGAATTAGTACTGGCTGCAGATAAAGTCTTAATTGTTGGTGATTTTAATATCCATGTAGATAATGAAAAAGATGCATTGGAATATTTATAGACATTCTAAACTCTATTCGAGCTAGAGAACACGTGTCAGGACCCACTCATTGTCGTAATCATACTTTAGACTTAATATTGTCACATGGAATCAACGTTGATGGCATTAAAATTCTGCAGCAGAGCAATGACATCTCAGATCATTATTTAGTCTTTTGTATACTCCATTTAGCCAAGGCTACAAAATCAACTCTTTGTTACAAATATGGTAGAACTATCCCTTGTACTACTAAAGACTTTGTAAATAATCATCCTGATTTGTCTCAACTTCTCAGCATAGCTCAGAAAAACTCAATGTTGCAAGAGAAACTATGGACTCTCTCTTTTCTTGAACTTTAGACATGGTTGCTCCTTTACACTAAAAGAAGATTAAGGAGAACAGTCCGACACGGCAGTATAACAAGCACACTGACACCCTCAATAGTGCAGCCTGAAAAGGGGAGTGCAGATGGAAGAAAACAAAACTAGAGATATTTTGCATTTCATGAAATGATAGTATTTCTACCTACAGAAAGGCCTGCTAGATCTGCTTACTTTTCGACTCTTTTAGAAGAAAACAAACACAACCCATATTTATTTGATACAGTGGCTATGAAAAATAAAGGTGCAGACATTTCCCAACAGCACAGCAGTAATGACTTTATGAATTTCTTTACTTACAAGATTGACACTATCAGAAAGATTGTCAGTATTGCATCTGAAAGCACTTTCAGATGCAATACTGTAGCACATGGTTATAATTTACCATGTGCTACAGTATTGCATCTGAAAGTGCTCTGTAGACCCCCTGAGGAACAATTCCATTTATTCTTTGCTATAGGAGAGGAAGAATTGTCTAAACTTGTTAAATCATCTAAATCAACATGTATTTTAGACCCTATACCAACTAAGCTACCGAAAGAGATTCTTCCAAAAGTACTAAATACTCTTCTTAATATTATAAACTCATCATTGTCATTAGGATATGTCTCAAAAACTTTCAAACTGGCTGTTATTAAAAAAACAAACAAACAAAAAAAAAAAAACATCTCGGCTACAACTGTAACGATGTTTCCCTTAAATGGGAACGAGATGCCTCAAGTGAAGATGCTAAAGCTCTTTTTACACTCTTTTTACAGACTATGCTAGAATTAGCAGTGGCTTGGGCTGCTCCCTGGCAGCAGCCCCAGGGGCCTGGCTCTGGCATGGGACGAACCTATGGAACTCCGCTTGTTGCTTTTGGCCTCCTGGAACCTCTTGATGACAGTGTTTACTGCGTTGGCCAGGAGGGGAAAGTGGCACGTCCAAGTGGAAGGCTTTATCTCTTTCCTTGATGCCTGATAGGTTCAGCCAAAGATGTTTCTCCGTGGCCACCATGGTATGGGCCATCTCCTTGGTGGCACAGACAGACAGGTGGCATGATGCAACTGTTTTACAGCATCGGGCCCCACACCCTCGCCTTCATCCAGGTCCCTTAGCAGGTCACCCTGGTATGCCTGCAAGATGGCCATAGAATGCAGCTTCAGGGGAGAGATAACTCACTAGCATCTCTTCAACCCTGGGCATTGCACCATACGTGTGCTCATTCAGCCCCATGATTATAGAGTAGTTTGAGACCATAGGGTTAAAGAGTCAGAAAAAGGCCTGTTCCAGCACCTCAACACCTGGAGTTCTGGAAAGAATGGCAGTCATGGAGGCTGAAATTTGCTAGGCAGGAAATGCTCATCTAACTTGCTCTTATGACGGACTTCCCGCTTCTCGGCCGGCCAGTCGATGTTTAACTTGGCCTTGGCACAAGTCACAACCACCTCCACTAGCTCCTCATAAGCAGAGGAGAGAACTGGCAACTCCTCAAACTCCCCTGCCTTGATGTTGACAATATCCACTGCCTTAGACCTGGATAAAGCCAACACCAGCCTTCACTCGGGATGGAAGAAACTGAGGAGTGTGCTTCTGGGTCCCGAGTAAAAGCGGTGGAGCCAGCAGGTGAAAGCTGAGAAAAGGACGCAAGCTCTTGTGCTAGCTCCATTTGTGACCCTCATGATCTGAGCCACCGCACCGCCTCAGCAAACCCAGGACCCGAGTCTGGCTGCTCTCCTCAAAGAGGGCCAGGTAGGAGCAGAGCGTCCTCATTGGAAGAAGATCACAGTGCACACAGTCAGCCCCCTTGAGAGCCACACAAAGATCATGTGTATACCTGCCCGTGATGTAGCAAGGACATGGGGGAACACACAATCTAAACTGCTTTGTCGCCATAATTCACTAATATATAAACACCAAATAGACAGAGACAGTTGACATAGAGTGCTTGCTGAAGACACAGAAGCTGACGCTGTTGTATTTGGGACATCCTTTATAGCTTCTGCGGTACACCGTCTCACGTCACAGGGTGACGTTACACCAATGACATTAGAGTTTGCTCAACACATGCTTCAGACACAATCACCCATGAGCGTTCCCTTAGCATCATCAGTTGGATGCAGTTTAGCTCCCTTAAAAGGGAACCACAACTTGTTCCTAGAGAATTAGTTAACTACAGACTGATCTTGAATCTCCCTTTTCTGTCAAAAATACTAGAAAAAGCTGTATCCTCACAACTATGTTCCTTCTTAGAGAGAAATGGTATCTGCAATTGTATCTTTCCAGTCAGGATTTAAACCGCATCACAGTACTGAGACTGCTCTCATCAGAGTTACAAAGGGCTTGTTTTTATCATCCGATCATGGTTGCATCTCTCTGTTAGTGTTACTGGACCTACTAAATTCAGAAAAGGGAAAAAAAAAAAAAAACACACACACACACACACACACACACACAAAAAAAAAAAAAAACAGGTTTTAATCAACGGACCAAAAACCTCCACATGTGATAACCTAGAATACTGTCTAACTCTCGATGGATGCTCTGTCAAGTCTTCGTTGTCAGGTAGGAACCTGGGTGTGCTCTTTTTTAGGCAAGCTCTTATCGCATTATAGTTCTTCATGTCCACTGCGATCTCAAAATTCTGACCAGCTGATAATACCTAGAATATAATACCTAGTCTTCCTGGCTTTGTTTTGGAGACAGACAATACAGTTTAAATCTAGATTTAATATTTAACCTGGCATACACATAACACACTATCTATCTATCTATCTATCTATCTATCTATCGTCGGTCTGGAATACATGTAATGGCCTCTTTTTTTTATCTTGTTCTTGTTGGATGGTGGATTAAAGTTTGATTTAAGAGAGGGTTCAAGCTGTCTCTGTTTGGGATGCACTGCAGTGAGTATCAAGCTCAACACACAGCACATGTTGCTTAGCAGAGCTGCTAAGTAGCAGAGGGAAACAGAGACAGACAGAAAGAGAATTCATAAATTGTGCTGAAAATACAGAGGATAGGGAAGGTGTTTGGTTGCAGCAGCACCCTCTGAATACTGATGGAGAACGTGTGTCATGGGTCTGACGCTCAACACCCCGGTCTGCCAGCTCAGCTAAGGGGGACAGTTTGTGTGTGTGTGTGTGTGTGTGTGTACGGTTGGTATCATGCATCTTAATGCAAACCAGGCGTGTTGTACTGACAGTACAGAGCACCATTCTTCACAGGAAGCTGACAGGAAGGAGACAAATACTGGAGCCCACCAGATCCTACCACCCCCCTTGTAGCCTCTCTTTCTCATCAGCATCATTTATTTTCATGAGTGTAGGATTGGCTCCACTGATAGCCAGCCTCCACAAGACACATGCACACATATACACAAACCTTAAAGCTATCTGCTGCTGTCTTCACAGGCAGATGCCTTCTAAGGCAACATCCTAACAAAAAAGATCTAGATTTGACTGATTTGAAATGCACTACATTTTTTAAATAATAAGTTAAAGTAAGATTAAAAATGAGTCTTTATTAATTAACAATCTGCCCCTTTTTTATTTATGAATGAATGAATGATGTATTTATATAGCACATTTCCTATGTACTACTTTACACCCAAAGCGCTTTACAATAATGTCAGGGGTCTCTCCTCGACCACCACCAGTGTGCAACATTCGCTCAGATGATGTGACGGCAGGCACAGTACAACGGCACCAGTGCACTCACCACGCCAGCTATAGGTGGAGAGGAGAGAGAATGATTGAGCTAATTTAGCTGATGAGGATTATTATGAGGCCATGATTGATAAGGGCTAATGGAGGGAATGTGGTCAGGACACCAAGGTTACACCCCTACTCTTTTACGAGAAGTGCATCGGGATTTTTAATGACCACAGAGTCAGGACTTCGGTTTAATGTCTCATCCGAAGGACGGTGCTTGTTACAGTATAATGTCCCCGTCACTGGGGCATTAGGACCCACACAGACCACAGGGTGAGCAGCCCCTGCTGGCCTCACTAACACCTCTTCCAACAGCAACCTTGTTCCCTTTCGAGGGAATTTGTGCTGCGTCAAATGCCGACACTTTGGGGAACACCTTCAGCATGACAGCGTCTGAAGCACATGTCCAACTTGTCCAATCCTGATTGGTGCTGCATCACTTGTGACATGTGACGGCGTACCGTGGAAGCTACAAAGGGAGCCGGCAACACAGTAGCGTCAACTTGTGCTCTTCAGTAAGCGCTGTGCACTTTCGGGTGTTTCAGCCTCGTGCCTGTTGACTTTATTCTTGAGGGGAGAAAGTCATATGTAATATAAACGGCTCAAATCTCGCGTTTGCCAAGGGAACGTAGATTACGAGTCTGTTTAAATAAATAAATAATAAAATAGTATGATCAGCTTGTCTGGTGTTTATAGCTGTATTTAATTCTGATGAATTAAAATGGTGGGATAATCATCTGACTTTGAGAAGTTTAGACATCTAATTAATATAGCATATTCAGCCTTTCATTCAGACTGTGCTTCACTTGTCTGGTGTTTATGGCTGTATTTAATTAAAAAGTTGGAATAATCATCTGACTAAGCTGGGAGCAGAGCCTACACAAGCAGTTGTCAAGGGGACTGTCTGCGTGCAATGTGAGCATCTGCCGCTCATGACACTCTGCTCCCTCTTGGCCATGTTCAATGAGAGCGGCCAGGCTCATGCTCCCCGTGGTTTGGGTCCCAGATCTGCCAAAGCGGTGCAGCGTCTCAGATTGTGGAGGTTGCAGTTGGAGCTGGTAGAGGAGTTTGAGGTGGCTTCTGCCCTTTCTCGGCCATCATCCACCTCTAGCGTTCTCGCAAGGGATCCGAAAGCCCACTCTGCGGTTTCTTCCGCCTGATGCTGGGTCGGTCTAGCTCCGAGGAGGTGGATATCCTTAGCATCAAAGCGGGGGATGTCGAGGACTCGCCACCTCCGTCCCTCACTTATAGGAGCTCCTGGGGGGTTGTGTTCTTGCTGTAGCCGGATTAAATGTCATATGACTAGCTGTGAAGCAGGAGGCACGCAAGAGAATTAATTTAAATGAGTGCTTCCTGCAGAGCACAGCCTCTAGGTCAGGGCCTGCCTTTTCTTTAATGATCTCCATACTTGAGAAAAAGACGTTTTCATCTAGAATTTCGAGTTTCCTCGATTCTGGCCTTGAAGGAGAACGGCTATGGAACGATGCCTCGAGTGAGAGAGACTCTAGCATCTTTCCTTTCCCCGACGTTGTGTCATCCCTTAGGGCCCCAACACTGCCCACCAAACCCTGCTGAACTACACCTAATGTGGTGGGCAGAGCATATATGGTGGCAGGTCAGTCTGGTGCATGTCTGTACACTAAAAAAAAAAATGCAGGCGTACCAGGCCAACCTATTAAGGGACCTCGATGCATTTAAGAGGTTCATCCCTCTCCGCACAGTCTCAAGGGAGCCATCAACCCCGAGCTCCTAGTTTAGGCAGCAGCAAAATGAATGGTTTCTTATATAAGCTTGAAAAATCAACCTCCACATCTGAGGTTATTCAGCTTATTTTTAAACATGGAAATAAGCTGTTTTCTGTGAATGTGTGAGACTTATTCATTAGGAATCTTAGTTAGCATAATTTTGCTGCCTATATTGTTTAGAACATAATTTAAATCAAGGCTGCTAATATAATGTCAAGGCTTTGCAGCTCACTAAGTTTTGGAACAAAGCTTATAAGTTTTTTAAATTTTTGAAAGAAAGTTTAACCTTCCTCTATTTTTCACAAACTACTGAAATAGCTAAAATAGCCCACAACTTTAGTCACTTGTTAGATGCACAACAAGCAGGGACTTGGCAAGCAACCCTTGTTCCGCAACATAAATTGCTCTCTCCCTGTCACATCATAGTAATTGCTGCAGAGATGGTATTTTAAGCTATTGCATTCTCATCAGCACGCCACAATTAAACCTGCACTCAGGGGTCCAGATATATAAAAACACTTCATGTTGGGAATGAATTTGCTAATTTCATGCTGAGGCAGTGAATAAACACTTTTTAAGCAAAGATTTCAGCACATAGCTTGTGAGAATACAGATTTTTACTTCCTTTTTTTTTTTTTTTTCATTTTAACCTCTCGCATTCTGCTGGGTTCCTCCTACATCAGTCTTGTAGTAACAGGGCACAAGCGAGCTGGGTTGTCATGGAGATGACCGCTGGGACTGGGATTAAAGTATAACTAAAGAACTTTCAGGGCAAGAGATGGCAGCTACTTACTATGTATCCTGGTGAGTCTATTGTTTGGAGCGAACTACATTTCAAACTGGTTATTACATAAATTTGACAGCTAGCGTGAGAAAGACTTTTTCAAAGAATAGTTTGTCACAACCAGAAAAAAAAACAAAAAAACAGTAGTGTAAAAGTAGCATTATCTCCATTAACGTTCACACTTTGCTTGATGCCTATGTGAAAAAAAAGTACACTTCAGCATCCTGTCACGGTGTCACCAGGCTCCTCCGTCACACACACCCAGTGCTCACTCTTACCAGAATTCTAATCACCTGCACCTGTCCCTCATCACCTCACTCATCAAACACAGTATAAGAGCACACACTTCTCAGGCACTCATAGTCTACGTTCAGACTGTCAGTCCAAATCCGATTTTTGTGCATATCAGATTGAAATCCGATCAGATTTAGCAAGTGTGAACGCTAAAAAATCACATGAAATCCATTTCAAGCTACATTCATATGTGGTTTGAAATCCTATTCAAATCGCAGTTTTGGAAATCCGTTTCAGATGTTCGTATGCCTACCAACGCAACTTCATAGAAACCAATGCAGACATTTCGGGAAAACGAAAGAGCGGCATAGACGCACAAATCGGATCTGAACAATTGCGATACACAGTGTGGACGTCAATAATGTTAGATCAGATTCCTATCGGATACACAAATAATCAGATTTGGACTGAAAGTGTGCCTACGTCGAAAGACGTAGCCATCGTCTAGTCTCCAATGTGGAATGCCAACTCCTTACCTGATCTTACCCACTCTGCTTACCTAAAGTTGTCTTCTGTGGATTTCCAGTTACTCCTGAAATCTCCTCAAATTTCTCCAGTGTTGTCCTAGTAAGACTCTCCAATTACCTACCTGTGTTTTTTCACCTGTTCCCCGCTCCACTACTCACCTGTTACAACTTACAACCATTCAAGAAATGTGTGCTCTCCAGTTTCCTCCACTCATCCCAACCTGGTAAAAGGAAAGGGCTTTGTTATTCTCTATTCATCCTTCATCAATAACTCTGACTTTGCTATTATTCACCTGCTTCATCTGTGCATGGGTTCAGTAAAAACCTGTTTGGGTATTCATCAACACACATATCAGTTATGGTAAACAGAAGCTCAAGCATGTTTGCTTGACGTGCAAGAACCAATGAGGTTCATTCTCGTTTTACGCAGCACGTTTAAACTTCCGCAAGAGGTTCGGTTGAACTTTATATAGATTAGTTTTACAATCTCTTTTTGAAGTGTCAAAGTTGTAGTTGCGTAGCTGTCAATGGAGGGGCAGAAATCGCTCAGATTTCATTGAAAATATCTTCATTTGTGTTCTGAAGTAGTTAAAGATACCTAATATAATGTGACCACATTTAAAGTAAATTAACTTTAAATGAAATATCAAATAACACACTACAGTTCAAATTATGGTCATATTTTAAATGTGCTTTAGTATGTTAGACACATTAAAACACATTAAAGTAAATGTACTTCTTTGAAGCATGACAAAAGATTTAATTACTACAATCTTAAAAGTCAAAAAATTTATATCTACAAACAAACTGACCACCAAGCACAACTTTCAGATTTCAGATTCATTTTTTAGCTCAACTGTCACATAATGGAAAGCACAGGCTTGTGGGATATTAAAGGCAGCGAAGGATACATCTATGCTGCCTTCAAAAATCGATCAGATGAAGGTATCAGGAGACAGGAAGTGAAGTTTACATTGGATTCGGATGTGCATTGATGCCTTCCTACCTTGGAATGGCAGCATTTTTAAGCTTTCGGCTGCAGCCTCAGTCTTTGTCTGGTCTGTTGATGCTGACTACTTGCTAAAAGTACACTTGACCTGTATTTTACTGTGTTTTTATTCCTGTATTTACCGCTGGTAGATTAGTGACTGTTTCTCTGAGATATCCTGATCCTATTGAATCTGTTTACCTGTATTTCCTGTTTATTTTCATCCTGCCCATTTACCTTCTTTGCTTGTGATTTATTGTTTCCGGTGGAAAGAGAGAAGTTAAATTATTGTTGGGTAACATAAATAACTATACCTGTCTATTATACTTACCAGTGATTCATGCACCTTCCATGATTGTTCTTACTCTGCATAGTTTTGAAAGATTGTGTGTTCAGCTGCAGCATATATCCTTACCTGTGTACTCTACCTTTGATGCTTCTCATCTTTTCATATAACCTGCCATAAATTCATCTGCTGTCTCAGTGAGTGCCGTTACACCTTAAAGTAAAACTTTTAATTTGACATTATTACAAAGTGCAAGTATACTCTCTTAAAGTCCATTTTAGCGGCATTTTATTTTATTAATATTATATTATCTGTAAGTACAGGTTCTAATACACTTTTAAGATTTTAAGTATTACAAGTGCTAATTTAATTATCTTCTTTTTTTACAAGGGTGTTCTCACTTAAAAGTCATCTGTATGTAATTATATGATTTCAAGCTGAGAATTTTTTGATAATTAGGTAAAAACCAAATTGTCATTATTACTGTATAATGTATAATTGTGGCATTAGTTGAAGGTTTTCTGCCTATGAGTACAAATTTTAATTTCTTTAACAGCACTAATTAAGAAAATTACTACATGCGCTTGAAATTAGAATATATTAAACAGACATTAACGAAAGTCAGGTATCATTATCCCTTTTCTTCCCACACATAAATGTCCTTCTCTATCACTTTAAGCACAAACACTCAAACCTTTCTAAAAATGTGCACACCATCTCCAAGGAAGTGTAATAAACTGTTTCAAGTATGTTAACAAGAGATCACCTTTCTAACACATTTCACTCAGTCTCTCTTTACAGAAAATGTATTGATGTCCTTATCCTTTCTTCTTGAGTTATTCAATCAAAGTTGCAGGTCTAGACTTTTTTTTTTAACCAGCAAACTTCTGAATAGCCACAGTTTGTTTAATAAGTCATGTTGTATGTTTGTTTATGAAATTAAAAATATTACGTGGTTCTTGCACGTCAAGTATTCATTACTAAGTATTTAATTTAGTATAGTTTCCAAGTTGGCTATTAGCAAATGCTAAAAAAAAGGTCCATTGTCAATAGAGTATAAAGCACACAGACATCACTTTTAAACCAAGCAGCTTTTTGTTGATCAGCACTGTGAATTTTCATGACCAGCTTGAACATGAGTGAAATCTGCATAGGGAACTTGTTCACCCTCATGCAATTCCTATTGAAATGACTAGATTTTCCCCAATGAAATTTTGTAGAGCAACAGTAAATGTGAACGCACCTATAGGCATATATTCTATCTTGGAGCTAAACTCTGCAGGACAGTGGGTCCCCAGAAGCAGGGTTGAAGACCTCTGTTATAAATAATAAAATTAGAATAGAATAGTAGCTTACAAATTCCTAGAGGGCAAGCCAAGGGTGACTGTGGCAAGGGAAAAAACTCCCTAAGATTAATGTGTATACAGGTAGCATTGGCTGGTCCAGCTTGTTGTAAGTTGGGATAGGAACCTGTTGACCTCCCCTGTTGATATAGTCTGGAGGTGGAAGAAACATTTTGTGGAACTTTTGAACCTGAAGGACAAGCCCTCACAAGAAGAGGCAGGGTTGGAGGACTCGGGGAGTCATCGCCTCTGGCTGAAGCCACTGAGGTAGTTAAAAAGCTCTCAAAGTAGCAAGTTGCCAGGTGTGGATGAGGTTCACCCTGAGATGCTGAAGGCTCTGAATGTAGTTGGGCTGACTTGGCTGAGATGCCTATTCACACTCAAGTTTCTCATTTAACTTGAGTGTCCCTGCTGGTATGATTCTCCTTTGCGGTGATTCTGTTTTACATAAGCACATTATCAAATTCCTAAATCTTACACTATTTTAACATGATTGAAAATACATACTGAGTGACTGAAACAATCTTTTTTTAATCACAGAATACACTTTTTTGTTCACCTTGACTTGAACATGTTGTTTCCTTTAATTTCAAGATCCTTTATTTTCAAGATCTGAGGTGAATTAGCTTATCCATTGTTGCTTTCAGTAGGCTATGTCTATAAAGGTCATGAAAAATGATATTCAAACTCACATTAATTTTTTTTTTACATTAAATAAATCACATAATCAGCACCTGAGATTATCATTGTCATACTTTGTATGCTGTTCCAGACCAACCGCAACGCCACAGAAATAGAAACTGTTCCATTTCGTTGTGAATGCAGTGCGCTTGCAGAGAGAGCTGCCCACATGCTCTTCTGATTGGCTGTGATTTTTGATTGATTTTGTCGCATCTCGGGTTGAGACAAGGTCGGGTTTTGTTTGCCGAAATTGCCGCTCGAAATTGTCTACTTTTTTTTTTCTTCCATGGGACCACTTGTTTTACTATCTATGTGTGCCTGGGCTACCTTGCCGAATGGCTTAACACTAATGGCCTATGACTATGTGTGCCTGGGCTACCTTGCCGAATGGCTTAACACTAATGGCCTATGACTATGTGTGCCTGGGCTACCCTGCCGAATTGCTAAACTCTAGAAACGCGCACTATGTGTTCTTGTTACCAATGGATATCATGTTGCAAGCTGATAGAGACAAGAAAAGCCAGCAACCACCTGAGCAAGTATCATAATTTAAGTCATTTGATAATCATTGACATAACCCTTATACTCTTATTCAATAAGTGAAAAAGCCATTGAGAGCAATAAATGAATGACAGGAACGTGACTAAGACACTGTGTGCATCTGAAATCAGCCGCACACATTTAGCATACTAATGAAAGCATTGCTCTTGGAAATAAATGAACGTGTCATTAGAGTTATGCCGCTAAATATGGTGAACCCCGTTGAAAGTGTGATGCTTATGTCACTTTAAAGGGTTAGTTCACCCAAAAATGAAATATCTGTCATTAATTACTCACTGTCATGTCTCTCCAAACCCATAAGACCTTCGTTCATCTTTGGAACACAAATTAAGTCTCACAGGTTTGGAAAGACATGAGGGAGAGTAATTAATGATAGAATTTTCATTTTTGGGTGAACTAAACCTTTAAGAAAATGGCTACAAAAGTACTCACATCTAGCTCAGCAGCTGAGTGCCACCTCTGTCTGGTACAGATATACTGATTATTGCAGAGGAGCCATTCAAAGGCTGGTCAAAATAGAGCAAAGATTCCAAACCATCAAAACTGTAAGTTCTTCTAGTTTAAAAAACAAAACAAAAACAGCTTTGATACCAAGTCATACAGCATATGATTGATCATTGGACTTTATGGACTTAGTCATACATAATAAAGATGTTTTTCTGCATGTTCATACAAATAACAATGTATTGCCGTTTTGTACCATTATCATATACTTGGATCATGGTACCACCACAGTACAATCTTGGTGGGTTTTTAAAATGGTTATTAATGCTGTAAACCATTTTCTCAGTGTAATGGGGAAATTGGCCTGTGCTGCTAGAGCCATTTTGTCAAGGAGGACATATTCCTGGATCAAACATCTTTTGTTTGGAACAACATTCCTGTCCAAAAACATAGTCCTAACAATATCCTACCCCTAAACCTAACCCTACCCATAACTTGTTCCTAAAATCAGTGGAAATGATAGGTGAAAAAGAATGGTGTAGAAGCCCCTAACCATTGTTGTAAGCCTAAAACTGACATTAACTATACACCTATCCCTCAAATCTGATTGGTTGAGTGGAATTTTGTTCCAGAATCAACAAGGATGTCGATCCAGGAACATGTTCTACTTGGTGAAATCACGTTTCACCTATTTATTTATTTATTTATTTTTTTTTTTTTAAATCTTAAACATCTGCCAGATGAAAATACAAGTTATGGCATAGCACTCTTCAACAAGCGACATGATTTGAAGTAGCATTCGTATTCTTAGGGTTAGGGGTTAAAATAGGGTAATGCCATGTTCGAGATGTGGTTGGATGTGGGATATCCCATTTGAAATATCCCACTTTAGACCTCAGTGAGTTCCAGTCAACCAAACGTCACGCTCAAATGTTGACCACATGATGTCGCCATTACACAACGAGAGCATTTCATGTTTTTGTGTCATTTATGGCAAAAACTGAATAGAAAAAAAAAAACATAAAATGCTGCACTTTGCTTTGAAAACTGCTGACGAAAAGCAAAAATTATGGTATCGTTATATAAACTTTTTAAGTTTAAGACATAAGTTTGCTCTACGCTATGCTCATTGGAAACAGGACTTGCCGTCATCTTGGAAAGTCAGGTCAAATGACACATCTCGCTGAGGTCAGGGTTGATCGATCTGCCCCGAGTTCACAGGTCAAATGTCCGACTTCGAGTGGTGTTCCAGATGTTATTACCAAGAAGGGGGTGGGAAAAATCCAAATTCCGAGCTGTCTGGAACAGAGCATAAGATGAGGGCAGATGCACCATTTAAGAACAATGTGAATTTACTTTTAAATTGTAAAATGCAAGTTTAGCCGTGGCAGGATGATGATTAGCCAATGTGTTACTAAGGGAAATAGCTAGAAACATTTTCTAGTTGCAGTTGTCATAGCACAAAATGTATAGTTATTCAAAGAGGGCTACTTGATGCCACTTATCAGGGACAAGAAGTGTTGGGTTACTTCAAAATAAAAACTATAATTTTACTCCACGAATCTAGAAACATTGATGTGTCCACAAATTCCTCATTAAAAGGATAGTTCACCCAAAAATGAAAATTATCCCATGATTTACTCACCCTCAAGCCAGGTGTATATGACTGTCTTCTTTCAGATGAACACAATCTGAGATATATTTAAAAATATCCTTAGTCCTCCAAGGTTTATAATGGTTGTGAATGGGGGGCCGCGTTTTGAAGCCAAAAATAATGCATCCATCCATAAAAAAAAGTAATCCATACGACTCCAGGGGGTTAATAAAGGTCTTCTGAAGTTAAGCGATGCGTTTTTGTAAGAAAAATATCCATATTTAAAACGTTATAAATTCAAATAACTAGCTTTCGGCGGACGACCATACGCAGAATGCGCAAGTCGATTTGCGGCGGAAGAGTATCCTTTGACCTGACACACAACGTAATGACGAACACGGAGGCGCAGAGGATAGAGCAAAACAAATCACCGGTCACAGATTTTAAGTCTAGAACAATCAGTTTTAAAGAGAAATGTCGGAAGATTTCCATATAAGAGGAGCTTAAATTTGTTGCACAGCCCTATTTGTTTGAACCGCGAGAGGCGTCTAAGCTTACAATACTCCTACATCCTGCGTCATACATCGCGTAAGAGGATTACTCATTTGGCGCAAGTCGACTTGCGCATTCTGCGTATTGTCGTCCGCCAGAAGCTAGTTATTTGAATTTATAAAGTTTTAAATATGGAGATTTTTCTTACAAAAATGCATCGCTTTGCTTCAGAAGGCCTTCATTAACCCCCTTGAGTCGTATGGATTACTTTTTTTTTATGGATGGATGCACTTTTTTTGGCTTCAAAACGCGGCCCCCCTTTCACAACCATTATAAACCTTGGAGGACTAAGGATATTTTAAATATATCTCCGATTGTGTTCGTCTGAAAGAAGATAGTCATATACACCTAGGATGGCTTGACGGTGAGTAAATCTTGGGATAATTTTCATTTTCGGATGAACTATCCCTTAAACCCTGTAGAGATACTCACACACACACACACACACACACACACACAAAATGATATTCAACATAATACTGTCAAAGATCACTATTTTCCAGAGATTGTCCAATTAAGCATTATACTGTTCTTCTCTTAGAAACTTGCAAATACATGTTTGTGATGCATTAATTAGTTGGATCTCTAAGCAGTCTGATGTTTGCAGTCACTGTCGGTAATTCTGTGTGGATTACGCCTGATTTATGGAGGTGGTTGAAGCTTGATAGAGGCGCTTCTAAAAATGACTATTGGGAATGTATCTAAACACTCCCACCTCATGTCACATATCTGAGGATTACGGCAAGAAAACTTGAACAAGAAAGGGAGATTAATGAAGTATGAAATGATGATTAGGATGACAGTTCTGAGCGCACTCACACAGCATGTCCTGTCGTGAGTGGGCAAGATAAGGCCTGTCAAAGACAAGGTGATGATCTGCGTTTCTCTTTTTCCCTCGCTACCCTGACACCCCCCCTCTGCTTTCTCTCTCTGTTCTGCCATGTCACTATGGTTCTATAAACAAGTGAACTCCTATCTTCCACCTGAGTGATGGGGTTCACACCTTTGTCCATCTTTTTCCATTTTTCTCATTCTCTCTTTTCATCCTCCTAAAGCACCAAATGTGAAGTCACACCTGCTGTCAGAGCCCACTGAAAAAGGCCTACAATGGCTGCCAGCACTGCAACCACATTGATGTGGCTGCCATTGTGACAGCGCATCAGCTGTAATGTCACGCTGACTCTGGCTCACATATTTGTGGAGTTCTGATCCAACAGTCTCTTTTCAAGCGTTCATCTCTAGTGTGCCGAAGACCTTCCAGAGACCTTCATAACAAAGGCTCTTGCTGCTGTCTCACTACCATCTGACTACAGCGTCTACACTGAGACATAATGAATTCACTGTTTAAATTGCAGTGAGACCTTCAGCAAGATCAAATTTATGAAGCAGTGTGGAGAGAAATCTATAACTTGTCAATGAAGAAGCCAGACCACATTACAAGCAGGACTGAGAATTTATTAAAATATTGAACTGCTGTTAATAACATTTATTTCATTTTTTTTAAAGATACACTCAGTACTTTTTTCCCTATGTTTCACACAAAGAAATTAATTGTATTTTTAACAAACCTGTTTAAACAGACTCCAGTCATATTAGTGGCCTAAGCTGATTTACATGACATGGTGGCAGACATGCTGAGATCACATGACCAACCAAATGCTATACTCAATCATAGTAACTCCCTAATATCAGACATTTTCATTTCTGAAATAAATAATTATGGTTTAATGTAAAGAACACATTTCTACATTGGTATTGGTAACAAAACATTTGCTCGATACATCCATACTCCTAGGTGTCAGTATACACTATAATTTCAACAACATTTAAAGTTTTGGGGTTGGTAGGATTTTGTAATTAAAAAACTGAAGCTGCATTTATTTGATCAAAAATACAATAAAAACAGTAATATTGTGAAATATAATTACAATTTAAAATAATTTTTCTATTTCAATATATTTTAAAATAATTTATTAATAATTTATTCTTGTGATGGCAAAGCTGAATTTTTAGCAGCCATTACTCTAGTTGTCAAATAAAGTCCACTGTAGGCAAGTCAAGTAGAGCCCAAGTGCAGTTTATTATAGCAAATAGTGATGGTTGTTTTCGAAACACCCTTTGTGAAGCTTAGAAACCTTTGCGAATCATTTGTTTCGAACCAGTGATTCAGAGCGCATATCAAACTGCCAAAGTCACATAATTTCAGAAAACAAAATGTTTCGAAATTATAATGGATTGCAGCTATAGGGGGCGATGAACCCATCTATGTGAACCTATGAACCAGTGTCTATATTATTTTTACCTGATCTCGGATAAATTTTATAAATTTGTAGACATTTAATGACACATTTGTATAATAAAAAGGAAGAGTTATCTTTTGGTATGATTGGTATGATCAACCAAGCTCTACATAAAATAAAACAAGCCGTACAATTTAATAAAATAACAAATATCATAAAGACACTTAATATTTAATGGTATTAGATGATTTGTTTATTGCATCTAATAGATTACATCTTCAGTAAAACATTTGCACTTGTTTTGTAAAAGGTGTTTTTATGCATGTTTGAGTCACTGCATTTACACCGTTCTGACCAACAGGCGTCACCAGATACATCAGGGTGGAGACACACAGGACACACAGGAGCTGTGTGTACACTGCTTGGGAGTGGAGCATGCTCTTGAGGGGGCTGCCTGTGTACACTGTGACTTGCTGCAGCTCAGAGTGCTCAGAGAGGCTTGTGCTCCCTGCGGCTCAGGTCCCGCGTCTGCCTAGGCGGTGCAGCATCTGTTGTCATGTAGATCGTAAATGATGCTCTGACACTCCCGATCCCGACGCGAAAGTCCACTCTGCAGTTTCTTCTGCCCAGGATGAGGGCTTGGTGCTTGAGCTGTCTGCATCTGAGGATGTGAATGTGCTCAGCATCGATGCAGGGGATTTTGAGGACTCACCACCTCATGCCCCTGCGTACGAGGAGCACATGGAGGTTGTAACTCGAGCTGTGGCAAAATTAAATATCGACTGGCCCTACGTGAAGCAGGAATCGCTTAAGAAAAGTAAGCTGGATGAGCACTTCCTGCAAACAAGAGCACAACCTCCATGTTGGGGCTTACCATTTTCCCCAATCTGCATAACGAGTTATGTAAATCGTGGAACAGACCGTTCTCCTCAAAAATTTCTAGCTCTGTTTCTAACTGTTAACGAGTATAGCGGCATACAGGGAGCTAAGGAGAAGAAGAAGGATGGGGGGTTGTGTCCCATTATAGATCTGTGGCATCTGAACTGTTCTTTGAGGAGATTCAGGTTCAAGATGTTGACTATTCCTGTCTGAGGACTGGTTTGTCATGATAGATCTAAAGGACACATATTTCCATATTTCCATCCTTTCTTCACATAGGAAGGTTCACTTTCGGGGGCGAAGCATTCCAATATTGGGTTCTTCCAATCGGCATAGCACTCTCTCCTCACACGTTTACCAAATGCATGGATGCAGCTCTGGCTCCGCTGAGACTCCAGGGCATCCATGTGTTGAATTATATTGATGACTGGCTCATACTAGCCCAGTCTCAAGATATGGCAGTTAGGCATAGAGATGTCGTCCATGGCCATATAAAACGCCTGGGGTTGAGACATTCTTGGGGGTGTCATGGGATTTGATTACAATGCGGGCACGATTGTCTCCTGCACGTATCGAGTCCATCTTGGCCACAGTGTCCAGGATAAAGCTAGGGCAGGCCATCACTGGAAAGCATTTTCAAAGGCTATTGGGGCTCATGGCAGCTGCATCCAACATTATGCCTTTTGACCTCCTGCACATGAGACCCCTGCAGTGGTGGTTGAAAACCAAGGGGTTTTCCCCAAGGGGAAATCCATTCCCTACGATCAAGGTTATGCGCAGAAGCCTTCGTTTAGTGGCAATATGGAAGAAGCCTTGGTTACTGTCCCAAGACCCAGTGTTGGGAGCGCCGTGTTGCCGGAAAATCGTCTCGACAGACGCATCCCTCATGGGGTGGGGTGCGGTCATGGATGGCCGCTTTTTAAGGGGTCTGTGGGGGGACCATCATCTTTCGTGGCACATAAATTGCCTGAAGATGCCCTCTTTGCAGACTGGTGCACCTCCTGTGGTCCCAGGGGAAACTGTTGTCTCTCAGAGCAATGTATGTTCCCGGGGTCCAGAATTTGAGAGCAGATGTCCAATCAAAGCAGGAGCTGAGGCCAGGGGAATGGAGACTCCACCCTGAGAAAGTGGAGTCGATATGGGTGAGGTTTGGCCCAGCACAAGCCGATCTATTTGCATCTCAAGAGACGACTCACTGTCCACTGTGGTTCTCTCTCACACCTCCAACCCCACTGGGGATGGACACCATGGTACAGACATGGCCGAGGCTGTACGCATTTCTGTACGCATTTCCCCCTATCGATCTGCTCCCGGGAGTTCTAGACATGGTCCGTCGGGACGGGGTCAGTCTGCTCTTGGTAGCCCCATTCTGGCCGGCCTGAGTATGGTTTTCAGACATCATATCACTTCTGGCAAGCCCTCTGTGGGAGTTTCCCCTCAGGAGGGACCTGCTTTCTAAGGCCGGGTGCACAATATATCACCCCCGACCAGAGCTGTGGGTCTGGCGCCTAAGGGGGCTCAGTACCTAGAGGCTGGTCTCTCAGCCAGAGTGGTCGAGACTATACTTAACTCTAGAGCTCCATCCACAAGGAAACTGTATGGCCTAAAGTGGAATGTTTTCACCTCTTGGTGTAGAGAGCGTGGGTTGGACACAGTTAACTGCCCAGTGGCTTCAGTGCTGGAGTTCCTCCAAGATCGCTTCTCTGCTGGACTTACCCCATCCACACTTAAGGTGTACGTGGCAGCAATTGTGGCTTCCCACACTCCGTTAAGTAATGGACCTCTGGGGAGGCACCAGTGGGTCATACGGTTCTTCCATGGAGCATGGAGGATGAGGCCTGCAACTCATACCCGAGTCCCAGCCTGGGATCTGGCTGTGGTTCTCTAGGGGTTAGCCTTGGCCCCCTTCGAACCGCTTGAGTCAGCGTCCGAGAAGTATCTCACGCTTAATATAGCTTTTTTTTGCTGGCCATTATGCTCCTCAAGAGAGTTGAGGATCTTCAAGCTCTTTCTATTTCTCCTCCCTGCTTGGAATTTGCCTCTGGGAGGGTGAAAGCTATCTTGCATCCTAGATCAGGCTACGTGCCTAAAGTGCCTTCTAATGTGGCTCGGTCTACAATCCTTCAGGCCTTCCATCCTCCACCGCATGTGTCGGCAGAACAGGTGAGACTTCATTTATTCTGTCCTGTTTGGGCCTTAGAGGGACCTCCAGAGGTCTTCTCGTTGGAGGAATTACAATTATTAGCATGTTTTGGGTCACCCAGGAAGGGATCCCTGGCGTCCAAGTTCCCACGTGCTAATATGATGTTCCCACTAATTAATATCTCATGGCCACGACATATTATCATGTTCCCACGAGTTAATATGTCATGGCCACGAAAAAACTAAGTGAACCGAACATGTCCCCTCCTAGTCACCGTAGATTTGTGAGCATTAGTGGAACTGAATGTTTCAGAATAAACACGAAACACATGTGATCATCGTCATGCGGTGAATCCAGACAGCGTGAAAACAGCGTGAAACAGCTGTGTCATCATCAGAGCTTGTGCAGCTGCTCTTGAGAAGCTGTGCCTGCTGACTCAGCCAACTGCTCTCGAATCGCTCTCACAATAATTTGATGCCAAGTTGGACAAAATTTCTAACCGGCATGCATTGTTTCAAGTCAAACGCCGACTGGTCTGCGCAGCGCTGCATGAAGTCGAACACACCAAATCACTTGACATGGACAGGAGATATGACAATGACTAATTTCAAAATAAAAGACAAGAAACAAAACCCAAAACAGACATGGCACTAGTTTTCAGTGTCACATGATCCTTCAGAAATCATTCTAATTTGATGCTCAAGAATCATTTCAGTTTTTGCTGCTTAATATTTTGTGTAAAATCATGGAACAAATTTTCCTGGATTCATTGATAAATAGTAAGTTCAACACGCATTTATTTGAAATAGAAAACTTTTGTAACATTATAAATGTCTTTACTTTCACTTTTGATTAAATAAAAGCATCCTTGTAAAAGTATTAATTAAAAAAAAAAAAAAACTTTGAATGGTAATGTAAATCTTAACTTGGAAAGATTTGACTAGTTCCACTAATTATAAGTTAGTTAACTAATTATAATAATTTACTTAAAGGTTGTTATTAACTAGTTAATTACTGAGAATTAGCTTAGCCATGCTAAAAAAATTTCTAGCATGATTTGAGCTTAAGAAGCATTGAAGATTTATTGGGGTTTTTGACATCATTGAAAAGCATAACAAAAAATTTTAAATATAACATTCAAGTACCAAAATGGACACCGAGTGAACCAACATCAAAGAAGCTGTAGGTTTGCTTTTCTAGTTTTCCAATGTCAGCTATTATAAATCATAGTTATGAAAAATTCTTATTGTACAAATGATGTACAGTCTGTTACAACATAATGTTAACATCTGATAATGGTTTTATTTTCAGCTGGTTAAATTTAGCCCATACATAACATTTCATGCATCACAAGTTGCAGACAGGTTTGAAATGATTTATGTGAGGAATGATATGAAGTGACAACCAACTCATATGAAACGTACTGGTTTTTTTTTTTTTTTGTTTTTTTTTTTACATAGACAGCCCCCAATCAATTTCCTCACATACACTCAAACATACACTATGAGTGGGCTACAATTTGTAGTTTGCTCTATAAATTAGGAGTAGTGTTGTTTATAAAATTTAGCACATTTAGCACATATTTTATAGTTAAGCCATTTAAAATATTGCAGAGCCTGTTCTGAAGGCAATTCTAAAGAAACAAGAGGAACCCATTTGTTGTTATTACTATTCAGATACAAGCGTCTGATATTTCACAGATTTAACTCTGAGTATGAATTTGCGCTCAGTGAGTTTGATACTCGAATCTGACCACCTGGGGTTCTTGTGAAACTCTTTTATTAAGACACAATGTCATGAACTTTGAAAACTTTGGAACTTCGAAAAAAATAATCTAACAGCTGTGTATCTTCTAAACAAGCTTGAAAACAAAAATTTTAAAAACTGAGCTGTATAGAATGTACACTGAACTATAGAAATCTGACAAAACAAAAAGGGGAACAGCTGAATATCCAGTGACCACAGATTCACCTCAAACAGAATCATGGCCACAAGAAATGTTAGTTTCAGGTGAGTTTGAGTTGTTTAAATACTAATGGTCACTCTATCAATCTCTGGTCTCTAAACCAGTGAGCTAGAGAAAATCATTTGATATCAGAATTGGAATTTTGACCTTGTGGTCTTCAGACATTCATACATTAACATGTCCTTGGTCTGGGTCTCAAACTTAAAGAAATTGTTCACACAAAAATGAAAATTCTGTCAATATTCCTATCAACATTATTCACATGTTTCAAACCTTACTTTCTTCTGAGAGGTGAATTATTTTTGAAGATCAACTAATAATAAAAGTAAATGGGAACTGAGGCTGTTAAAGGGTTAGTTTACCCATAAATGAAAATTCTGTCATTAATTACTCACCCTCATGTCGTTCCACTTAAGACCTTAGTTCATCTTCAGAACACAAATTAAGATATTTTTTGATAAAATCTAATGGCTCAGTGAGGCCTCCATTGACAGCAAGATAATTAACACTTTCAAATGCCCAGAAAAGTATTAAAGACATATTTAAAACAGTTCATGTGACTACAGTGGTTCAACCTTAATGTTATGAAGCGATGAGAATACTTTTTGTGCGCCAAAAAAACTAAATAACGACTTTATTCAACAATATCTAGTGATGGGCGATTTCAAATCACTTCCTTATGAAGCTTCGAAGCTTTACGAATCTTTTGTTTCGAATCAGAACACAAAATGAACTTCGTTTTGGCCTGATTTTGTTCGTTCTTCAATTTCGTTTGAAATATATCGGGGCCTTAAGAAGAAGGTTTTAGGACAACTTTGATGAAAGGTTTTGATCCACTTCAAATGTTGACTACTGTATTTTAGACCACTTTTATGATACTTAACTTTTCGAAAGTTGAAAGCTACAGCATTCATTGTGATTGTGTGGACAAGAGTAACCAGTATATTGCTCCAAAAGTGTCTTCATCAGAAGAAATATGGTATTTTAGAGGGTGTGAATTTTTTTTAATTTTTTTTTTTATTCTATTTCTGAAGTGCTAAAGGTAATAATTATACAAATTAAAGGTGGTTAAAGGTGGACACAGTATCTTCACTGTTACAGAGGAATTACTAAAATGAAAAGACTTTCATCGTGGCTCTGAATGGATACTCAGTCACATAAGTCACGGTAAAATCAAAATTGATATTTTTTGTGGAATATTGCGGTATTTATTATAAATAATTTATTCATGTCACTGGATAACCTGTCACTCACATGAGATCGCAACAATAGCAAAACACAATGATCCAACAATCCCATTATCAATGGGCAAGATCAAGTCTTGTCCTACATTTTTTCTTTTCTAAAAGCTGCTTCACTCAGATATGCGTCACAATAGGTAATAAAAGATTATCACAACTTCCGTTTCATGCCAACTTTAAATGGAAGAGGTTCAGTGTTCAAAGCGAATGGTGGGATTTCAGGGATCTAGTCTTGAGTCTGGGTCTTAGGGGGCTGATAATGGACTCCAACTCTGGCTGATATAGACCTGCCTGTTGGCTACATAGGAAGAATACTAAAAACATATTTATAAACCGTCTTTCATTCACATTGGGGCAAGTTCACTTAACAGTTGCCACTTCAGTGCATATTATTTCACTATCATTCTTCTCAGCGCAAACACACCTCCTTTCTATGTGAATGAGGCTCGTTAGAGAATGTTATAGAATGCTGTATTCACAAAACTCATAATTATGTAAAGATACCAGCTGTAAAGAATTACAGAATCATTCAGCTCATTCATGTGAAGAAAACTAAAAAGTGTCAGGTGTTGTTCTGGTTAAAGGCATACAATGACATAATGGCACATCAATGGGCACATCCTTACTTTTAGAAAACATAGGCTAAGTTTACTCGTCATTTACAATAGGCCTACTGGCTGGTTGTCATGACCACACGAAATAATAAAAAATAAAAAAATAGACAATTTCATATTTCTTTCTCTCTTTTTCATTTTCCAACAAAAGACAGAAAGCCTTTTAGTGCAACTACAAACATGAAAAGCAAAAAACATGCATTAGATGAGTAATCGATGCTTTAGCAGTTCACTTGTTCTGTGAAAGAAATGTGTGGGCTCCTGAGCTTCCCGCCAGTAATTACGAATATTTGGTGGCGTTCATGCGCGATCATCTCGTAAATACCATAAATCTGACCTGACTTAGCTTAAATCGCTTCATAAAGAACTTAAGATTTAAGAGGAAAAGATTTCACCTAGAGGAGAGACATTCAAGTCCTGAACGTCCTCAGAGTGCAACTTCAGCTGTCTCAGGGCGTTTAGATCTTGCGGCTGTGATGACGAGTGGCTCAAACAGGCCGTCAGCACCAGAAACAGCAGCCGCCCATCAGAGATACAAGAGCTGACAGCCCTGATTTAGAGCCGCCGTATCACTGAGAGAGAGACGGGGACATGCCGATTACAGCAGTCTACTCAACTTATTTCTGCTCTTCATTAAAGCAGATGCACCCACACATAGTTAAGATTTTCATAATCACACTCACAGAAAGATGATACCCACTTACAAAGAGGATTACTACATATTTAGCGAATTCCTCTCTCAACGGTCCCAGTGGAGCTCAAGTGCCCCCTAGTGACTAATATGCTCATTTGATTGAACACATCATGATATCAATATTGGAATTGGCCTTTTTCCTGTCTTGCTTTGAGCTCATCTCTATCAGTGTTTCTCAACCCATCATCAGCTCATTAGAAGAAACTCCAGGATCTGAAATTAATTTGTCAGATAAGCAAGTCATCTAAAATGTGCAGTGTTGGACCAGGACCAGGGTTGAGAAACACTTATCTACACTTGGTGCTCAATTATTATTGGCGCTTAAGTAATGGTTATTAATATCAATGTTGAAAACAGTTTTTGCTGCTCAATTGTGGAAACCGTGATGCATTTTTTTTTTTTCCAGGATTCTTTGATAAGTTCAAAAGAACAGCATTTATTTGAAATATAATCTTTTTTTAACATCACATGTCTTTACTGTCACTTTTGATCAAAGGAAAACAAGCATTCTTGATGAATAAAAATATTAATTTAGTTGCTGGTTTTTATGTAAGGTGTCATTGTATCACACTGTTTATTTACTTCATTATGTATTCATTAGAGAGAAGATTAGCCCTGTGATTGGCTGGATGACCTGTCAATCACAGTCACAGCAATATCAATTGAAAGGGCTGGACTGATTTCTGATAAAGACTGACTGATAAGTGCCATCAGTGTGAGAGAATGTCAAAACAAGCACCATAAAAGGACCGCAGATGGTCCATTCGACTTTTCTTCTGAAGTCATTTGATTATAGTGTGAAGAACATAACTAAATTTCAATTATTCACTAAAAAATCTTCCCCTTCTCGACTGCAGCATTCAAATATGCCACATGAACACGTTTCATGGAAGGTTTGGTGTGGAACCATGTGTTGTAACCATGGAGTTTTGAAAGCTACAGCATATAATTTGTTAAATTATATGATAGTGTTGACTGTTCTGGCAATTAACATTTTACTTGGCAATGATTCACTGAAAGGCAAATACAAAAAAACAAAACTGCAGCCCTCTTACAGCCTTTCTGGTCCCCACTTGGCTGTACCAGAGATTTTCTGGAGGCGCCTCTGCCCAAAAACAGAAGAATTAAAAATGATCATAATTTTAACAGTAAAAGACTGTAAAAATGCTATGGTAAAAACCTGCTTATTGTGTTCAGTACTTACTGCTAACGATAAGCTCCTTTACTCTGTAACAAATCCAACAGGGTATTTCATGTAATTTTACAGTAAAATATTAATAAATTTACAGTTCTTAGAAGTGAAAAAATTCTCTGTGACACTTCACATGTGAAAGTTTTTCATTGAAATAACTGTTTCTTCTTAGTTTTGTACATTAGGGTTTTATGTTACATCTTGTTGTTAAATTAATTGCATTATTTTAGTGTCATGTTTGTTACCATGGTACTGTGTGCACCTTTATTGGTTTTTACCTCAGCCTGTTGATTCATCATGTGGTTTTCTCTTTACCACCACCATTATAAAGGTAGAAAACAGATTTTAGAACTTCAGTAGGTTGTTATATTATATTATATATTATCAGATTATAACAGTATGAAATACTACTGTTTTTACCATACAATTCACTAGATTAATTTTATCATTCTTTTTTGTCTGTTTTGGAGTGTAAAACCGAAATTCCTGGTAAAACTGAACACAAGAGCTCTCACAAAAAACAGACACGATGCAACAAAACAATAAACTTGTAAATATCTGAAGAAACTCAAACTCAACTAAAATACCACGTGCAAAAACAAACCTAACTGAACCGAGTAAACTTTAAGTTACACATGCCAAACTAACTTAAATTATTTGATAAAAAAAATACAGTAAAAGTCAAATTGTGAAATATTATTACAATTTAAAATAGCTGTTTGCATTTTAAAATATATTAAAATAGACATTTAGGTAACACTTTATTTTACAAGTTACTACATGTACTTAGTAATAACAGTAAATTATGCATAATTACAAGTAACTAACCCTAAACCAAACCCCAACCCTATAAGTGCATGTAGTTAATTAATATTACTCAGTACTTATTACGATGTAAGTAATTACAATGTAACTAAGTAATTACAATGTAACTACGTCACCTTAAAGTGTAACCAATATTTAATCCTGTGATGAAAGCAGCCATTACTCAGGTCTTCAGTGTCACATGATCCTTCAGAAATCATTCTAATATGCAGATCTGCTACTCAAGAAACATTAATGTTGATACAGTTTTTGCTGCTAGATATTTATTTTATTTTTGGGGGAACGTGATACTTTTTTCAGTAGAAATCTTTTGAAACATTATAAATGTTTTTACTGTCATTAGATCACTTTAATCCATCCTTGCTGAGTAAAAATATTAATTTCTTTCAAAATAAAAATATATTTTACTTACCATATACCTTTTTTCTAATCTCATCTCACAAAAAAAAAATAATAATAATAATAATTCACTCTCCTCATCCCATGTAAAGCATTCTGTGAATTAGAAATCCCCTGACCAGATTCAGTTAATGATATAAATTACACAACACAAATTAATTACATAAACTTGTTTTACAAATTTAAGTTGATTGCATGTAATGAATTAAAGTTGGAAAAATATATTCAAGAATTGTGATATTACCTCATTTTAATTAGTTCAAACAAGCAGCAAAATAATTTGACTGAACTGCATAAGTGTGAACATTCTGCTAAACATCTCCATTCGTCTGTGAGTTTAGAACGACATGAGGGTGAGTAAATAATAATTTGAAATTTTGCATGAACTATGTGTTTAAATATAATAAATTAACTTGTTTTGCAAAATTTAATTACAGTGCACTTACCAAATCAAGTATTTTTGCTTACTTTTGTTCAAAACATAACTCTGAAACTGTAACAGACTTTTAAATGCACAATCCCGCATTCTACAATCATTAACTCACAGGGAAAGGAATATCTATTTTATTTTCAGTGAAGGACACGCATGATCCATTCACAAACATTCTTAACACATCTTTCATTGTAGGTGCTAACAGTGTGGTTCTCAACCCTGAGCCTGGGGACCCAAAGTACTACTCATTTGTCTCCCTTATTTACACACGTGATTCAGATCATCAGATCATTAGCAGAGAGCTGCATGAACTGAACACAGTCTGTCACATAAGGGAGTGCTGTGAGTCCCCAGGACCAGAGTTGAGAACCACTGCGCTTAAAATATCACCAACATTAGTGCAGAGGTCTTCAGCCCTGCTCCTGGGGACCCACTGTCTTACAGAGTTTAGCTCCAACCCAAATCAAACAAACCTGAACCAGCTAATCAAGATCTTCAGGATCGCTTGAAAATCACAAGCTGATGCAGTTTGTATAAACTTTGCAGGGCAGTGGTTCTCCAGGAGCAGAGTTGAAGACCTCTGCATTAGTGCCATTTACCCTGATGTCAGAAAACACACAAAGACACCAACAGTGTAAATTCTTATTATGGGAGTGTCTTAAATATCAGTCTTCACCTTCAGATCAGAGAGTCATGAACTTGAAATCTGGACATGGCTACTACGTGACATTTTGGCACCAAAACAAAAGGAAAATGAAAAATAAGTGCCTAAACTTCCACACTTAAAAACAAAAAGCAAATACTGAATGTGTTCCAACAAAACATCATAAACTGTTGCTTTTCACATGTAAAAAAGGAATACTGAATTTGCTTTTACAAATACGTGACACGGCAGGCTTGAAAAGCTGAGCTTGGCTGTGTAGGAAGTGAGTAATGAAAAAACAAGACAGCTGGAAGGGCAAACACACACTCCACCTGGGGCGACACAATCCCCGTCCCTGTCTGATTCGGTCCGTCAGTCTCTGAGGGCGGTTTGTGTGAGGGTGTTGGTGTCTCACTTGGCTTTGCCGGCGTCCTGTGTCTCTTCCTCCACCACTACAACGGGCAAATTGTGGAACTGACCATTGGCATCCAGCTGTATCTCCCCTGTCTCCTCTGTTTCGCCTTGCACCACCTCCTCGCCGTCTTCCACTACGGTCGCACCACCCCCCGCTTCGTCTCCCTCAAGTTGCAGTTCCATGACACTCACGCTGTGGTCAGCGGTTGCCGGGTCTATCTCAATCAAGGTGGTGTTATCCTGGTTCTCGTCCTCCTGCACAACACTGACGACGCCGTCTTGCATCACAACCGTACCTGCGACCACCTGACCGTCTTGGGCTACACCAGCAGTAGTCACCTTCTGCGTCAACTGGACAAGCTCGACGGGACTCATGACTGTCCCGAGCTGTGCGTGGTCCTGCATGGCTGTGGCGCCCAGCAACGTGAGCCCAGATGCAGGATGGAGGGCAATGGCTTCGGTTTTTCCATCAGAACCTCCAGCGATTCGCGTGAAGAGCTGCGAGCCTGCGGGTAGAGCATGTAGGGTGACCGTATTAGATTGCTGATTGAGGCCGGCCACTGTAAACGAATGGCCGATGGATGAAAGGGTGATGGGGGAAATGACAGTGAACTGCTGGGGCTGGAGGGTGAGAGGCTGGGCTATGGATGTGCCAAGCACGGTGGTGGAGGCGGGCCGTTGGAGGCGGGGCCGTTTGGGAGCGCGTTTGGCTGGAGGGGTGGAGGGGAGAACCAGACTGCTGAGGACCTGTGATTGAGACGACCAGCTGAGGGACTGCTGCCTCTTCTGCTCTTCTACCTGCTGTTCCAATGCTAAAGAAACACAAGAGACAAGTTTTCAAAGAATTAAAGCAATAATCTATGTGTTACAATGATTTTAGCATGGCTAACAAGTGCTCTTATTGGCATAATGCAAAGCAGAGTCTCTAAAACCCCCATAAAGTCAGCATGAAACGGAAATTGTGCCAGTAACTTTTACATTTTCCATTTAGCCATTTTCACACAAATTATAATTACAGAGGCAGATTATCAGTTAATAAAGACTTATTTTCGAACGGTTCTTTGCACAATTGTATGTTTGTAAATGAATACATTTTAAAGTTTGCATTGCATAACCAGCTTCTATATGTAAGGCTTTTCTAATGCAGTGCTTCTCTAACCTGTCCTGGTGGCCACCCCCACCACTGCACATCTTAAGGCCTGTTTACACCTGGTCACCTCATGCGTTTTTACTGATTTCAAAACACTGCTTCATGAAGCTTCGAAGCTTTACGAATCTTTTGTTTTGAATCAGTGGTTCGGAGTGTTTCTCAAACTGCCAAAGTCATGTGATTTCATTAAACAAGGCTTTGTTACGTCATAAGTGTTTCGAAATTTCAATGGTTCACGTGACTATGAACCACTGATTCGAAACAAAAGATGCATAAAGCTTTGAAGCTTCATGAAGCAGTGTTTTGAAATCACCCATCACTAGATATTGTTGAATAAAGTCGTTATTTTGTTTTTTTGTTGCACAAAAAGTATTCTCGTCACTTCATAACATTAAGGTTGAACCACTGTAGTCACATGAACTGTTTTAAATACGTCTTTAGTAGCTTTCTGGGCATCTGAAATATCTTGCTGTCAATGCAGGCTTCACTGAGCCATCGGATTTTATCAAAAATATCTTAATTTGTGTTCCAAAGATGAACAAAGGTGTTACGGGTGTGGAACGACATGAGGGTGAGTAATTAATGACAGAATTTTAATTTTTGGGTGAACTAACCCTTTAAAGGTGCAGTATGTAATATTGACAGCTAGCAGTTGAAATGGGTACTGCAGTCCAAATTCAAAATCAGGGGTGTTGCGATATACCGGTATTGACGATAACCGTGATATTTAAAACATGAAAAATCGATATTGTGTTAATTAAGGGTCTGACAATATATCGTGATAACTGTAACATTTAAAATGAATAATACACATGATAATATGACACGTAAATAATCCAGCGCCAGTACCTGGTTGACATCCCAAAGTACAATAGGTGGCGGTATTGCACCTTAACGCTGCCATCTGCCAAAAAACAGAAGAAGAAGCAGCGCGCGCAGCTGTTACTGCCGTGCAAAATCATGTCGTCTAATAAGACAGAGGAGATTCTCTACACAGCAGAGCATGTGAGCAAAAACGTTTTTAGTTTCATATTTATCTTTAAATATTATAATGTTATTTTTTAATTTAATTTATGTTGATTATGAAAAGTGAACAGCATGAGTAAGATAGGATAGCTACATCATAAGATGTGCAATATCGGGAGACATGGAGTGGGTCAGACATGATTTTGACCACTTCATTAAGTTTTGTTTTGTAGAAAGCCTTTCGTTAAAGTGATTTTCGTTTTTTATAAATTGTATCTTAATTTTAATCAATGTTTCATCAACCAATTTGGATTTAATAAATAAGAAGCAAATATTGCAGACAATATAATGGAGGTGCTGGCACAATCACTGGCATTGCACGTGAACTGCAGCGCGTCTCATAAATGAACTGAAACTCAGCGTATAGGCTGCTTGCCTCACAGACATGAGAAATATATCTATAGAAAGCTTGAAATGTCTACTTTTAAATGAAACAATTCAAAACGAAAAGAAATAGGCTACTCTCTGATTATGTAATCCATATGAAATGTGCATTTAAAATGCAAATAGAGACGTTTTAAATGATTTAACATGAAGAATTAACACACCATTTTGACAGTATATGGTTTGTCTGTGTTCAAGCCATCTTGGTTATTTTCGTAAGGATAATGTATATTTATAATGCTATGCTAATCTACATAGCCTTTATCACTGTATAGAATACTATAAAATTAAATAATTTCTGCCTCTAAATAAAATCACACAGCATGGTCTTTAAAATGTGCATCAGAAAGTCTTTTCAGTTCTTCGGGATACATTCAGGCAGTGTTTTTTACTCCAGCTTGAAATCTGATAAACTAAATGCTTGTCTTCCTTCATAAAAATTTGCTAAAGACAGAATGCAAAAAGTAAAAATAATTGTGCCTTCTGTTTATCAGTTGTTTATCAGTATCTGATTACCCTTAAGTGTAGTTGTTGTATGCAATAATGTGATTCAGTGGCTTAAAAAAAATAAATGAAAGAAAAAATAAAGTAAAGATGAATTTGACTGATAGCATTAGGTTTTTTTCAAGGTTTCTATAGATATCGTGATATATCGATATCGTGAATTCTTTTGGCCACGATAACCGTGGTGTGAAAAATCTGTAAGTTTTATACTGTAAGTTTATCCGCATTTTAATATGCCTCTGGCCATAGAGCTTTTTAGATGGATGGCGAAGCTTTTTAGTTGGGTATAATCTGCGATCTCACACCTACTTCATTTGCTGGCTTCCATAGCTACAATACGCTGTGTTTTTCGCCACCTGGCAACCCGGGGTGTCAAAATACTATTGGGAAATTTGGCAGTGGGTAGGATAACACAGACCAAAAATAATTCCGACACGGAAAGCACATTTTAAAATAGAATAACTGGCTGTAGCATTGTTTTTCTGAAAAACAAGTATGTGAACTTAGAATTTTCCTAAATATCTGCAAACATATTATGGTATTTATATGCTTTAGTACAGGCAAAAAAAATTACATACAGCACCTTTACTGTTTTGATTAAAAATTAATCAACAAGACAACTAATGATGTGCACAGATAAATCATTTATAATAAACACTGCAATGTTCCACAGAGAAATAAGAATTGTCCATTTTGATTTCATGGTGACTTTAACAGTAAAAAAATAAAAGTAACTGACAGCCCACAGCGGATTTTCATTTGTTAATAAATCGAATGAATAATTCTCCACCATACAGTTTGTTAATCTAACTATTTACAGTTAATTATTTTCTAAGATGTTTAAAGCTGGCACTTGGCAGTCAATGTAGCTTGCTGCATTGATATGGAATTCAGCTAATGTGTGAAATACACACGTGTATTTCAGTTATTCCAAATGTGTATACATGGCGCATCTAATTAGAATTTATAGGAGGAACTATAGAAGGGTGTTTCATAAACTGTATTAAATTGTGCAATATGTTTTAAATACACTGATGGGAATGATGGGAATTTGTAAAATAAACTAAAGGTAGTTACTTGCTGGGTTCAGAAAAGTGTAGCACCATGCAAAAATGTAACTTGCAAAGGACGACAGTTGTGTTTGCTGATAGTATACTTCAACGATAGGAAATCACTTCAGTGAATTAATTAAATTAATAGGAACACAGTTTTAGCTTGTCCAACAGGCCACACCAAAACTTCCATTGTGAAAATGTCCCTACTTCCCTTCGGCCTCTTCACTCACTTGTCAGTGTTCGGAGGACCTGTGTCTGCTCTGGGTCCGTCATTTGCCTTCGAACATTCACAATTTGTTTGATGGAGTCCAGCAGGTTAAAGACTTGTGCCAGGTTGCTCAAAACCGCAATCTCTGCAAGACAGAACATGTGATCACATCTCAAGTACATACAAAAACAAACAACATATTAAGCCACATTCCTCTTTCACCACTGCACCTGAATAACAAAACAACAAAATAAATTGACATGCTAAATGTGTTTTTCATGGATCTCTAATCCTCGATTTAAACTACAAGCTACACTTACGGGGTTAAAATACACCTACGGGGTTAATCTTATGAAGCCTGTCTTTAAATTAATTCTAATTACATTAATTAATTCAATTAAAGTTTTTGAATTGATTGACAGTCCTGGTATAAAGGTTATATTATTTTTTTTAATGTATTACATAATATATTTTAATATATATATGTTATTTTTTATTTTTTGCAAAAAGACTTAATGGTCCTAAAATTAACTGCTGAATAAACTGCTTTTGTGAATAAACAACTTAATTAACTGCAGCCTGTCTGCTAATCTTCAACAGGTTTGCATTAAATATTCATTTTGGATTGATCTATTTTTGGAGTTCACAATTTGCAAAAAAAAAAAAAAGTTTTATAAGTAAAGTCAGACAATTTTGTGACAGATAGGATTCAGTCTACGATATTACAGTAATTTTTGTGGTATCTGCAAACAGCGATTGACAGTTATACAACTCTTACAGAGACTCAATAAAGTCAAGGCTATAACGTGATCTTATCAAGGCACACGTGATCTAAGCTGATACACTTTCTTCAACAGCAGAGCCATAGAGGTTGATATTGTGCTATTTAAAGCTGGGCATACACTGTGCGATTTCCGTCCGATTTTGAGCCAAATTCTGACTCGTGCGACTCTTTTTTGAGTCGGGCCGATATTCATCTTTGTCGTGCGTCGTTTGTCGTGCAGTGTTCGTGCAGTGTACAGGGGGAACCGAGAGGCGATAAACCTCTCCCGACCGGCAATCGGATGGTCGGATGAATTTCTGGCATGTCAGAAATTTTGGTCGCCCCTCGTGAGGATATCGCACGGTTGAAGCAGAGCTACGAACCGATTGCCCTAAACTCTGTGTTTTTTCCCTCACCGCGCCTGCGCCAAAACAGAAATTAAACCATTTCAATAATACAGCAAGAAAAAAGAAAAGAAAAAAAAAAAACGAAAGAGGGAGATCTTTAAGTTCTGCAGCTATCAGACTAGCTGCAATTTAGCAAACTGTTGCTTACCTCCAGTCCGTTTTGCATAATGGATAAACCATAGGCTATTACCCACGTCTTCCAAGCCACCTGCGTGTAGGCCTACATATAGGCTATACGGTGCCTCTTGTATTAATTTATTTGATCATTAATTTACTTGTTTCATTTTTCACTTTCTATTTACTCATTTAGGCTATTTAATATTTACTTAAATTTATTATCATGGGAAATGTGAACCGTTGTCCATCATTTGGCAATTTTGGAATTTTTTCCATTTTAAATCATGAAGGCGAGTCAGTGGATATCACACAAGTAATGCGCGAGAGTTAAGCTGATGAAGAAGTCTCTACAGAAAATAAAAGTAAAACCGACGAGCTTTCGGTGCATATTCTCTCAGAGACAATGAGAGATAAATCCTACTTCAACATGCTGATAACGGTAGGCTATGTCTTAATTTATTTTCTTAATATTTCTATTGTGGCCCATATACTATACGTAGTAAAAAAAAAATGAGAAGATATGTATTTTGTGTTAAACAAGTTGTTTTTGAAGTGAAGATGCTTTTCATTGACTGATTGCAGTGGTCGGACACATTATAGACTTAATAATTTTAATTATAGGCCTATAATTCATTGTACAAATGTCTTTAAATCATTTTCAATGAGTAAGCTAATCTATCAAATCTTTTGTTTTATTATCCTCGCAGCGCGTCAGTTGTGCAGTGATGCGCTATGAAATTAGTTTATTGCGGGCCAAATGAATTTTAATATCAATTTAATAATAAAAGTAGGCCTACCCTAATAATAATAATAATTTAATATATAAATTGGAAATGTTAAATTCTCTTTATATCCATAGCTGATGCTTTTAACGAAATCTCTGGAAACATATGGTCAATCGGCGCAATCCAGTAGGCTACGGGGGTTTATCATGCATATTTCAAACGCATAGTGTGAGCAGTCAAGTCACAGCTCGACCATCGGACCGCATAGCGTGAGCACATAAATCGTGCGCTTTGGCTTTACATCGCACGTGATCTACTCGTACAGTGTGAGTTGGTAACCTTGCTGAAATCGCACAGTGTATGCCCGCCTTAAGAGTATTTTTCTCCTGAAGGTCTTAATAAGCTGGTTCAGGTGTGTTTGCTTAGGGTTGGAGCTGAGCTGAATCCATGAACACGATTAGACAAACCTGGCACAGATCATATTCTGACATACTGACCTGCGTCCTGTAAAGAGCTCTGATCAGTGCGTAGCTGAACTCCTCTCAGCAGACCCAACAGCTCTGAGCGAATATTAGGCACCACTTCCCCCATCATCCCCACCTCAGCGATACCTCTCCAGAAACTCAGCGTCTCATCTAGGGGTCACACACACAGTATAGCATTTTTAACATCTGTGGATGCCAGCATCATTAATGTATGGCACTCATGAGTGATGTTTGATGACCACATGATTTTCTGAATGTTTTATTTGCTTTGTTTACCTGAGATATCAGTTGTGTCTCGTTTCTCTGAGGCTTCTACGGTGGCTGGGCTCCACTCCACAGTACCAATCACATCTTCTTTCTTCTCCTCTACTGTGGCCATCTGACCTCCGTTACCCACAGAAACATGCCCTGCAGGACATATACAATATGTATTGTTATATCGGTACATCTAAATGAAAACGATTAAAGTTTATTTTACTGAAAATAGTGTAGAAAACATAATTTTTGACTTAGAGCTGGGCGATATGGCCAAAAATATTATCACAATATTTTTTCCATATCATACGATATTGATATTTATCACGATATTCATTTACCTACCATTAATGGGGAAGAACATATTTGTTAGATCTTGAGAATGAATGTGAACATGTAAACATGTTTGTTCACAATTAAACTCCACAGAGTATCTACCTTTTAAAAGGTTCACCCAAAAATGAAAATTCTGTCATTAATTGCTCACCCTCATGTTGTTCCAAACCCGTAAGACTTTCCTTCATCTTCGGAACACAAATGAAGATCTTTTTGATGAAATCTGAGAGCTCTCTGTTTCTCTATAGACAGCTATGCGACTACCACTTTGACACTTCAAAAAGTTCATAAAGTGATCGTAAAACTAATCTATTTCAATTGAGCCATTTTTCTGAAGAGACATGATCACTTTATATAATGAACAAATTGAATTTAGGCTTTTGTTCACATATAAACATTCAACAACTCACACATCAGTTGTGGTAAACGGAAGCTCAAGCATGTTTGCTTGACGCGTGCGAGAACCAACTGATAGAGTCTCCGCAACAGCGTTAAGCGATAGCATAGATTGAAGCGCTCGTCCGTGTGAAGACTGCGCAGTGTGCACGAGCGCAAAGAGAACACTTGCGCCAATGATAACAGCGGCAATGAGCACTTTCAGCATGATTTCAAATACAACACATTACAGCGCCAGATCGCCTCTTATTTAACACAAACGTATGAATTGCTAATCAACTAGAGATGTTTCTTTTGTATTAGATACATCTATGCCACGAGATGTTTCAAAACGTGGTGATGACAATGTCGACCCTGGCAAAAAGTGGTGGCCCATCCATCCCACCTGCAAATTACGCCTAGGTTGTGTGTTACGCAGAACGTTTGAGGTTCCGAAAGAGGTTTGTTCTCGCACATGAAGCCGGTTTGTTTGAGCTTCTGTTTATGTTCGCTGATCAATGTTTATATGTGAATAAAAGCCTAAATTAAATCTGTTCATCATAAAAAGCGATCGAGTTTCTTCAGAAAATTTAGACTAAACCACTCAATTCATATGGATTAGTTTTAAGATCTCTTTATGAACTTTTTGAAGCATCAAAGTGGTAGTTGCGTAGCTGTCAATGGAGGGACAGAAAGATCTCAGATTTCATCAAAAAGTTCTTCATTTGTGTTTCGAAGATGAACGAAAGTCTTATGGGTTTGGAACAACATGAGGGTGAGTAATTAATAACAGAATTTTCATTTTTGTATGAACCTTTAATTTAGGGCCTCATGATTTAAAACAAATTTATATAAACTTATATAACTGATTATATAATCAATTTAATCAAGCTTTAAAATGCAATGAAATAAAGATATAACAATTAATTTACAACAAAACATAGCATTTTTATTTTTTGTCTAATAAGATGCTGCACAACAGAACTATGAATTTAAAACATGGATGAAAAAATATCTTGGTTGAATGATATTCCTTAGAAATAATAATATTATTATTATTATTACTTTGAGAAGTTCATTTTAGTATAGACAACAAAAGTGATATATTTCTGTCATAATTTCTTGAAGTTAAACCAAACTTTTATTTTGACGGTTTGTCATGAAGATCTTTCAGTTTTAGATTTTCGGTTTCAGAGTGTATTTGATGGCAGTTTTACTCAAATAAAACGGTGAAAAGCTTGTGAAGTGACTCCCAAAGCAGCTCTGGAGATGAAGTTCATGAATTCATGTCCTCATATATAAAGACGGCAGACGCTGAAAACACCGTGAGCGTCACATGTGTGTGAGTTTGTGTATTAGGTGAAACCGTGCCATTCATTCACACAGAGACACGCAAATCACTTATTAGGGACATGCACTGATATACAATGATTTATATCTGCTGCGTGATAGGCTGTTAGATTAATCCATATTGAGTAAAAATGTCCAGAGCTTATCATCGTTATCATCGAACATTTTATTGCGATCTCAATATGATATAGTTTATCGCCCAGCCCTATTTTGACTAGACTTTTTACTTTTGAATTTAATTGGCAACAGTAGCTGTTCGGTCAAAATGATGGCACTACTTAAATAAGTCCTTTGTCAATTTAAAGGATAAAATAAATATTGAACAAAAATATTGGAAAATAATCAAAAGCCTGAAAAATATCAAGAAATAATTTTTTAACTATGTCACCCAGCTGTAGTGAGTGTGTGTGTGATCTAACCCTGAGCTGTGGTGGGTGTGTTGAGCCCACTGCCGTCCGGTGGGAAGCGTGTGTTGTTGATCAGCAGGTCAAACTTGGTGCTGCGGCAGGTGTTTGTACAGAGAGTGCTGTGCTGATAGAAATCCAGCTGACCCGAGTCCATCATCTTCCTACATGACACACACAGAGCTTTCAGAGGTTATGACTAATACTCAGTTGAAGAATATTTGTTTTTATTAAAAAATCTAAAGGGGTCAAAGTGGGGAATTTTCATTGGTCTATTGTAACAAATCAGTTTGATATACTGTGAAAACTGTGCAACTTTCGGAAAACACAAAACTCCCAAAAATGCAAAAAGACTGATGTCAGGCAGTGATCCATCTGGAATAACTCAGGATAAGAGTAAAATATAGTAAAAGCTGTCAAAGCTTATGCTGTTCTTTTCCGTGTATGGCACCTACCACTCTGCAGATCCATCAGAACAATCACAAACAGAACAGTCGCATTTACCGGCGCTCAATGAAAGGTAGAGGACCATATCCAGTCATTTCAATAGGAATCTCTGCGATCATCTTCCATGAGGGCAAATAAAAATTCCCTACACAGACTTCACTGATGTTCAATTTGGTCATGTGAATTTGCCGCACTGTGCTAATGCTAATTTTGCTATTGTGATCGTACCTTTAGAAACCATTGGAGTGGCTGAAGTTCATTTTAACAAGATCTCTGATCTGAACAGTCTGATCTGAACAGTCTGAATGGCATATTTTGGTGAAAATTGTTTTATGAATATGGTTTATTGTTTTATAAGGTTACTACTGAACAAAAGGGCTGTATATTGGACTCACCATAGTAAATCAACAGCTTGTGAAACAGTACAGCAAAGTGCCATTACTCATGGTCATGAAAGAATAAATTATGAACGATTTGAAGCAGAAAAAAATTACATAACATTACAAAGGTGAAAAAAAGGTCACAATTGATATTAGCTGTCTTTAACTACTATGTACTTGCATTAAAAAATGGTACAATGTACTTATTGTGTTCATGTTGAATCGCACAACACTTGTTGCTATTAAGGTGGGATACTGGTAAGTTTAGGGACAGGTTTGGTGGTATGGGTATAGGTTTAAGGGTGGGTTAAGGTGTAAGGAAAGGATCAACAGTGTAATTATAGATGAAGCTATAGAAATTAATTACAGCTGTAATTAAATGCAGGTATTTTTTTTTTTTTTTTTTTTTTAAATATAAGTACCATGTAAAAACATGTATGTACACAAAAAAGTGCATTGTATCAAATTATTAATTTAGCAGTTAAAGCCACTTGAAAACCAAAAATGAAAATTATCCCATGATTTACTCACCCTCAAGCAATCCTAGGTGTATATGACTATCTTCTTTCAGACAAACACAATCTGAGATATATTTAAAAATATCCTGGCTCTACCAAGCTTTATAATGGTAAACGGGTGAACGGGAGTGTGCTTTGAAGCCCAAAATAAATGCATCCATCCATGATAAATATAATCCATACAGCTCCAGGTAGCCTTCTGAAGCGGAGCGATGAGTTTTTGTAAGAAAAATATCCATGTTTAAAACTTTATAAAGTAAAATAACTAGCTTCCGCCAGACGACCGTATGCATACTGCGCAAGTCAACTTGCGCCAAATGAGTCGCGACATACGCGATGTATGACGCAGGATGTAGGAGTAGCGCAAGCTTAGATGCCTCTCACGGTTCAAACAAATATGGCTGGGCAACAAACTCAAGCTCTTCTTCTTTTATATCGAAATCCTCTGACATTTCTCTTAAAATTACTCGTTTTAGACTTCTAATTTGTGATCGGTGTTTTGTTTTGCTCTATCTTCTGCGCTTCCGCGTTCGTCATCGCATCTTGCGTTGGGTCAGGGGTTACTCTTCCACCGCAAATCGATGCATACGGCCGTTTGCCGGAAGGTAGTTGTTTTACATATGGATATTTTCCTTACAAAAACCCATCGCTTTGTTTCAGAAAGCCTTTATTAACCCCTTGAGCCGAATGGATTATTTTTTATGATTGATGGATGCATTTTTTTTGGGCTTCAAAACACGCCCCCATTCACTACCATTATAAAGCTTGGAGTAGCCAGGGTATTTTTAAATATATCTCCGATTGTGTTCGTCTGGAAGAAGATAGTCATATACACCTAGGATGGCTTGAGGGTGAGTAAATCATGGGATAATTTTCATTTTTGGGTGAACTAACCCCTTTACTCTTTACCCGCCAAACATGGAATTTTCTGTTATTTGTGAGAAAACGCTTCCCTGCCAAACACGGATTTTTTCGGTTTTCCATGTTTTCACTGTTATACACTCGGGGGCGCTATTACACATCATCTGAATTAGTACAGAATCTCCCGAACGAAAGCACAGATGAGGAAGGCGCAGAAACGATCGATCTCTTATGTAAGCACATGCATATGAAAAATAATGCGATCATCAACAATAACAACATATAAATGAAAACTGCCTAATGTTACTGAGTGAAATGTCAATCCAGCAAGTGGTATAGGACTGTGCAAGCTTTGGGGGTGTTGATGGACGCAATCTCCTGCATCTATGCTTTGATCATCGTACTGAATATGATTCAGATGTAGTGTTTGATAAAAACACGATTTTCTCAGGTTTTTGCTCACAATGTTGCTTTTTTTATGAAACTTGCTACTATTCAGGTGGGGATAAAAAAAGAATGTTTGAAGTTAGAATAAAACAGTTTAAAAGTAGAGGCTCTGTTCTTTATTTTGATGTATTGCATGTTCAGATATTCATACAACAAAATATTCTGGGGGACATGAAAATTTAGCAAAAATTATCAAAAAACGCTGGCGCTGACTTGCAACTTTTTTCAAAAACGCTGACAGGGAAAGAGTTAATATAAAGTGGCACCAAAAAATAAATACATTCAAAATATATGATATGCCTGAAAAAGACTAGCAATACTGTAATGGGACACATAAAAACTACTAACACTGATAGCTGACACTGAGGTCTGATCTGAAGAGACCCAGAATGCTTATTACCTGAGCATAACCCCACCCATTCGGATCGCTCGCTTCCAGTCCTTCAAGGTGGCTTTACCCGACATGTGCACAAACTGCTTTGGACTAATCAACTGGTCCTCATACTGCAGAGAAACAGAGAAAGCCACATTAAAACACATTAACAACTGTTATCTGCAGCATTAAGGTCTACACGACACCAACCTTCACACATTTGACATTGATTCCTGGGCAGACAAACTTCTTGAATAGAAGGATGGCTTTACTCTCGCCGCATGTAATGGGATAACCAAGCTCCAAATCCTCTCCTTCAGCAGATGCCTCATCTGCACATAACACACACACAACAGTTTATTGTGGGAAAACTTCATAAGGTGTATTTATGACAGAAACTGAAGTGTAATCCGCTGCTTGGAGAGAGCTGATAAATTTGAGCAGACAGACCTTAAACCATTTTTACAGCTAAGACGCGTTTGCAGGAAACCACAGTGAGATTACTGTCTAATAGTTATTATGTGAATTAATGACTGTTTTAACTACTTGACTACATTTTATGAAGAACATATGAATGATACTTGGCTGTGCAAAACCCACTGTCATAATGCAAAGAAGAAAAGTATCACTAATAAGTTTTGGGACATGTTTACCTTGTGTCTCCACTGCCACAACTGCAGCATCTGTCTCACTGCTTTCATCTCCAAGCCTAAAACATAAAACATCCATCTATAACATCAAGCTCCACTTGTATACTCCCAAGAATTAAGCTGTTTTGGTCCTTTGCTTAATATGACAGATGTAAAGTGTTTCTCTATTGCATGCTTGTGTGTTTTGATATACCTAGCTGTCTAGTTTAAGGTCCTCACACCTACCCAGCTGTGATGGGCTGCAGCTGTAGGATCATTTGAGTCTTGCTTTGGTTGTCAGGCTCCACATCCTCTTCCTCTGTGCTCTTCATCACCACCATGTCCTCCACGGACACAGTGACTTCTGTCTCTGCCATAGCCCGCGCTCTCCTTCAACACTGAGGAATATGAAATGCCTGGTGAATATTTTATCTATACTTAAGATTATTATTATAATAACTGAGTATCAATAATAATAATTAAGCACCAAATCAGCATATTAGAATGATTTCTGAAGGATCATGTGACACTGAAGACTGAAGTAATGGAAAATTGAGCTTTGCCATCACATAAATGCATTACATTGTAAAATATATTAAAATAGAAAACAGTTATTGTAAAGTGTAATAATATTTCACAATATAACAGTTTTTATGTATTTTTAATTAAATAAATGCAGCCATTGTGAGCATAACAGACTTCTTTCAGCAGAGACTTTTTTCAAAATCGTAATAATTCCAAACTTTTGACCGGTAGTGTTTATAGTAATAATAATAATAATAATAATAATATGCATGATATTCCATTAAACTACTGATTATATTTCAGAAGATGTTTTGCTTGATAAGTCAATATCATTTAAACTCAAAATTGACCATATTTAATTTTCTTAAAGGGATAGTTCACCCAAAATTGAAAACTCATCATTTACTCGCTATCAAGTAGTTCCAAACCTGTATGATTTTCTTTGTTCTGCTGAACACAAAGGAAGATATTTGGAAGAATGTCAGTAACCAAACAGATCTCGCCCCCGAGATCTCAACGGCGTCGCTATATAATATTAAGGTTGAACCACTGTAGTCACATGAACTCTTTTAAATATGTTTTAGTACCCTTTTGGACATCTGAAAGTGTTAATTATGTTGCTGGCAATAGAGGCCTCACTGAGCCATCGGATTTCATCAAAAATATCTTAATTTGTGTTCTGAAGATGAACGAAGGTCTTACGGGTGTGGAACGACATGAGGGTGAGTAATAAATGACATTATTTTCATTTTTGGGTGAACTAACCCTTTAATACAAGGTTCTGGTCTTACAATTAATTTCTTCATTGTTATTCAAAAAAAGTATCAATCATATGAATGTGTTATAACGTGCTTCACCTCTTAATCAACAGAAACACATAAAACATTACACATAAACAATGATGACCTAAGTCGAAATGGAAAATGTCAACTTATAACACCATTGTGGACTTCAGCGTTTAATGTTTTTATTTTGTTCTTCTTCTCTTTACAGTAATAGATCAAGGCACCAAGAACATCGATCAATGGCAGCCTCAGATTACAAAAATTGTACATCCAAAATCTCTTGATAGCGATTCCGTAACTGTGTCAGAGTATCCTTTCCACAGCTATGCCAGTCACAGCAGATGCCCTTTTTAATCTTTCACAACCCCTAACTGGAAGACCCACTAAAGGTATCAGGGTATCTCCATGAGGGTAACTCAGATCTCAGACAGTAATAAACAACAGATTATACAGTGGCATCATCTGTAGCATTAATTCAGTATGAACAAGTGAATGTGTACTGTATGATAAGGCCAATCTACAAGCTAGTGTCTAAGAACATAATATTCAAATAAGGAAAATGTGCATTCAAATATTTTTTTACTCCAAGACTAAGCCTAAAGCAGTGGTCCATTCATGATTAAAATGGCCTGAGACGAAAAATTACTTTAAATGGTGACTTTCAACAGTGAAGTCACTGTTACATGACCAAGTATTTCCATATTTAAAAAACAAACAAATAGAAAACTATAATAAAATATATATATATATATATATATATATATATATATATATAAAATATATGGTTTATATTAACTAAAACTAATTGTTTTATATTAACCATTTTCAATTAAAAGAACAATTTCTACTGTTGTTGGGATATAGTGTGCTTTTAAATTATAAATATATGAAAGATAAACTAAACACACATATATATAGGTCAGTAGGTCAGTTTATCAAATTATTGCTCATCTCTCTAACGAAGGCTGTTAAACGAAACGATGGCACATGGTGGTACCACGTTTTGATTGAACCCATAGTCGCATACCATGGTATTCTTTAAAGTACGTTGGAGTAAATACCACGGTACATGAATACTGAAATCATACAGTCTCATAGTACTAGTACTTACTATCTGACAGCACCACTGTACCATGACACGACTACCTCTTCTGTTTACCATGGTAACAACAGATTCCGTCAAAATACCATAGTTAGTGACTGGTATTAAGAACCACCTGTGGTCAAAAATTTATTTACCTAAATGAAAAAAGTATTGCGCTGTTTGAAAGAGACCACTCATGCATTTATTAAGATTTAACAGCAGCGACAATAACCGTGGTAACTATCGTATTGTGGGGAAACTGTGTTGGTTGCCATGGTGAATGTTTCTAAGCGACTGCACTTTTAGAAGTGTTGTGTTCTTTGGTTGCTAATTCAGTTAGCATTTTAGCTCTTCATGTTGCGCCATTTCTTTCTCACTCATCTGCTGTCCGTGATGCTAACGTGCTATGCTAACACACACCTTCATTTCACTGCTTGTTTGTTTGTGGGTGAATACGTGTTTACAAACAAACATCCCACTCTCAAACACCTCAAGCGCGGCTAATTCATGAAGCATTCACTGGCCGTACGGGCGGACTGTATCTAAATGACGCGCTGGCGTCGCGCCGCGGTGTTCTGTTCTCATGACGTCTCCCGTGCGGCGGGACGCACACACACAAACGACAAGACGCTCCTCCGCCATTCGAGGGGGCTGCTGCTGCTGCCACCCGAGCCGCGAACACTTCTAGTCGACGTTCTGTCGAAGTTCTCCGCTGTGCAGTCACGTTTAACCGTTACATTTGAGAGGATGAAATGCGCTGGACTGGCCTTACCGTTTAGATCGCGGTCGGTGTCATCCTTACATAGCGAGAGGCTTTGAGTGAACATGCGCAGTTTGTTGAGCTACACTTCCTGCTCAAGCTCGTCCCTGTTCCAGCTCAAGCCATGAGAGACTTTACAGTACACACAGGACTGCTCGTATTAAAATAAACAAGGTTCATGGGATTGCCAGTATCATTTAAAGTAGTTGTGATGTTATGGTACAGTTTAAAACTTTAAAAAGTCACTGTTTCTATAATAAGTCTGAGGTAAAGCATTTCACCCGCTAAATACTGCTCTCTGCGTCTGCTTGTGTGGAGTACAACTTGAAAACATGTTTTCAATTGAATGGATCTCATGGAGATATTTGTACACTGATATTAGTATCATTGTTTAAACTTATTAATTCTTTATCCTGGTATCTACAAGCACTTGAAAGTCCATTAAATAATAATTACAATAACTGTGGGTTGTATATTATCTTTTGGAGTTTGTTTAAACTGGGCACTAATGTACAAATTGGAAACCCACCCCAATCTCCATTAAATAATCAAAATTGAGTAGCTGGAGTACAATAAGAGTATGCATGCGTTGTATATGAATATGGTAATTCCTTATAAAATCATCTGATACAATTGCAGTAATTTTTCAAAAGGTTTTATTTTTGTTTAACACCACTTAAAAACATTCACAAACGCTATATACAACTCATGCTTAAAGCGTACATCTAATACTTTTCTATTGGGGAAAAATAAACAGTTTATAGACAAACACATAATACATTAAAATAAGAACTAAAAGTAAGACCTCTTTCCTACATTATTGCTGTATTAAATGATTAGTCTATCTTTAACATGATGAGAATGGAGCGCCAAGAACAACGGTCACTGGCAGCTCCGAGTTTTAAAAATTGTGCATCCGAAATCTCTTGATAGCGATTCCGTAACTGTGTCAGAGAATCCCTTCCACAGCTATACCAGTCACGGCAGATACCCTTTTTAATCTGTAGTTTTTTTGACTGGACCTCACATTCTGGGAGTCAGGGTGTCTCAGCGAGGGTAACAAATATATGGCCAGTCAAAACAACGATTAGTTTTAGTATGCTTTACGATTCCCAATTCATTATATAATGTATAATGAATTGTACAAGATTATAGATATATTTGTTGGTTAATACACTAAATTAACTCGAAACACAAGTGTACAAATGTATTCTAACGTGAAGCATCATGGGATTGGGGCGGTAACGGTGATGATTGACAAGCACTTTGGCCAATAACATAACTGTGGATGCTTCGTCGGTGTTGTCTGATTGGCTAGTGATTACAAACAATGTTTAAACGAGTATATAATAATTGCACACATTAAACATCAAATTAACAATAGATAACACATCTTAGAGGTAAAAACGTTGTTGATTATTATGAATTCGTTCTACTGTAAATGTCATATTGTGATTGTGTGTATGAGAGAATGCATAGTCATACAGCAAAGTCTTATCCTTCATGACCCAGGAATAAAATGCTAGAATATTTTTTTTGGTAACACTATAGCATTAAGAAGCATTGTTACATTATGCTAAACTGCTGGGCTTCTTCGGCATTCTTTTCCATATTCCAAATTCATCACGTTTTCAGTCCATTCGGTGGCCACCGGGCATCTATTCTACAACTACAATGCTGCCCTCACGTGCTATCGGAAATTTCCTACTTCCCAGTCGTGATTACAAGCCCGCATTCAAGTGTTTTGTTGTCGTAAAGAACAGGAATAATGGAGAACACCAGGTTTATTCTTGCCTATTTATTGGGAAATCATTTTAAAGCCAAAATGATATTTAGCATTCTAGTAAGGCTGCTTGCAGGTATGATGTCAACGATATGCTTAAAACGGAGAAGTTTTTGTTAAACACCATTGTCAAAACGATCAAGTAGTGCGATCCCCATTCATACGAATCTGTGTAAACAGCGCTGTATGCTGCTGGCAGGCCATTAGATGGCGATGAAACACTAGACTGAACATCTTATACGCATGTGCATGATGTAATCATTTTCACAAATTCGCGTTTGGAGACGTTTTCAAAAACTTGCACTTTGAAACCCATTTTCAAAAGTTTGCATTTTCAGGCCACCAAAACGCTGTTGTCATGTAAATGAACAGCCAAAACACACAAAAAGTTACACGACGGTGTCATGTAAACAGCCCCTTAAAAGGCATAACTTTTGCTACGGTTACGCCTGTCGTTTACACTACTCCGGCGTTTCGACCCTCAAAAACGGAGAATTTTGAAAATGCGCTGCAGAGCCCGTTTTAGTTTGAAAACGCTGGGGTTGCGTTTTTAGTGTAAACGGACCAAAACGAAAACTCTGAAAACGATGGCGTGGCTGCCCAAGTTCTCTCTGCGCATCCTTGACGACCGTGTAAACAATACTGAACTGCAAGCTTTGCTGGCTTTGTTGTCAGTCTTAGTGCAGTTAAACTCTGCATTTTTAAAAAAAATACTGCAGCTACATGCGCTAGAGGCAACTGTTTACACTTGTATGCGCATACCCAGTGTGCATGAATGGACATTTGACATACGTTTTTGGTTGTGTAGTGTAGACTGAGATCGTTTCTAAAACTGTGGAAACGCCAGTGTAGACCAGGATCATTTTCATTTTAAAACGAAAACGCACTAGTGTAAACGGTGCCTAATTCCGCTGCCCAGGCTGCCCAGCGGTGCCGCTGGTTCCTTTTGAGATTTTCCTATGGGGTTTTATAATGGGGGTTTTCGATTTATGTGTAAAATAAAACGCGGTAAACATAACTTGACGATACCATAGCGAAAAAATGAGTTTTGAACCAGTTATGTTCATTTTTGAAAATGTACAGTTTTATCGAGAAACTAGATAAGACAGCTTGGGGGTGTGAGTGTGTGAAGGATCCATCCCTTGTATCCTTCATTGCCCGTGAAACGAAGGACGCATTTCAAGGCCGCATTTGAAGGAGCCTTTGAATTGGGACAGCCATTGTTGTGCTGTGGTAACACAATCGGCCTTTGAATGTGGATTTCGAAGGATGCAGCCTCTTGAATTGGGACGCATCCTTCGCAGTCGATAGCCTATCCCAGAATTCATTGCACGGTTTAGATGTTGACTTATATTTTACCAAGATGTGGTTTTATATACTTTATACTCTGACTTTGGACTTCAGACTTTAAAGGTGTGGCCTTTGAAGTCCGAGTCCTTCGAAGGATGCAGCCTTTGAATTGGGATGCAGCTTATATCAGCAAGGAGTGAACGAAATGAAGTGAGGAATTCAGACACTCATGTATTACACCATGTCAGAGAGCTGGAGCTGTCGCAGAAACAACTTTGTCACATATTTTTATCCTACATGTAGCTTATAAATAAATAACAGTTATGTTGACTTTATACATACCTCCATGCCAGCTTTGTAGTTTGATGTTAGGCTATTAATCCAATAAATATAAATTTGGTTTTCCATGGTTAAGCTATTTGTGTTCATAATCAACAAGACAGCTGAAAACTCATCTCTTCCATGAGCACTTAACCTAATCATTAAAAAAAGAAAAAAAAGATGCTTTTCACTTTCCTTTAAATACTTTGGATAAAAGCGTCTGCAAAATGAATAAATGTAAATGAAAATAATCAACTAACCATAAATTATTAAAAAACTCACATCAAGAATAAACACATCAATAAGTGTATGTTATTTATGTATTTTGGTATTGTATTTATTTTTAATCTTTAACTCTTGTGTTCAAAGTTTTTTAAGACAATGATCATGTTTGTTTACCCAACCATTATAATGAGACGAATTCATTAAAGAATACCTTTTTTCTCATTTTCTCGTATTTGATTCTGACATAATATTCGACGGCTGTTTTTCATGACTTTTCCATCTGTAAAATCAGGTATCGGCAACAGCTAGGTGACAACATTGAGAGCTACTCATCATTTCGATGTAATGTCATCTCTAAATTGGTTCAATCAGTGCAGTGAGGAGGTTCAATCCCATGAACCTCCTCACTGCAGAACACGAGATCCAGGGGACGAGGTTGGATCCAGATCCAGCTCCTCCCACTTTACATAACCCTAAGCCTACCCGTCTCCACCCCCTGATCCCTAAACTTACCCATCTCCACCCCCTGGATCTGGATCCAACTCCTCCCACTTTAAATATCCCTAAACCTACCTGTCTCCACCTCCTGGATGTCATGTTCTGCAGAGAGGAGCTACTGCCTAAATTGGACTAATTTGGACAGTCATGCTAAAAGTGTATTGTTTTAATAAGGGAAATTTAAGGCTTTGTGTCAGGGAATTTAAAAAAAAAAAAAAAAAAAAAAAAAAAAAAATGTATGTGTGTAATAAATGGAGTCAATGGTGGGAGTTGGAGTCGAACACCCCTAATTGAATGAATCGGTTAAACAGATGGATGTGTCTGTAATCCCCCCTATTCCCTATTATTTGTGGAGGCATTCATTTGTAGTAGTGTCCGAAATCATAGTGTACATACCGAGTGCACTCATTCAATCATTCACTCGTTTTCATTCACTCATTCAGTGGACTGTATTAGTGGAGTAGTGTAGGGAATAGTGAATAAGCATATAGAGGGCGATTTTAGATACAACCTATAAAGAAGTATGTGAATTGAGACGCACCTACTTCATTTTCCGCCACTGGTTCAACAAAGTAACCTGCAGAAAGAATAACTGAAAAGTCCACATATACAAATGGTACATTTTTCAGAATGGTGAAATCATGCCATATTACACTGCTTGTCTTAAAAAAACCTGCAAGAGATTATGAGAACAAAGAACTTAATGCTAATTTTATTTAAACATAATGAATCTTATATAATTACCAAATCACAATGCAAATATATTGACAGTTTACAATGCCCAGAGCTTGATGTACATCATTACTATTGGCTTTAGCATTCATTACAGTTGATGTAACATTTAAAATTTACATTTTACTCTGCTCATCCACACCACTGATGAGCCCCTAAAGGCATGTACAGACATGTTTATATGAACAGAATTAACAGTGAGTGGCTGATAGTGGGTGACTAATGAAAGTCCTGCTCTTATACTAAAATGTCCTATTCTCTACCTATAATACACAATTATCTTATTTCATTTACACCAGCTATTTAACACCATTGTGATTTATTTCACTGCAACCCATTTTCTAAAAATGAAGTCATAGAGCTGACCACAAGGGGGCGTGTAAAAAGTATTTGGCACCACCATTTTGAAAGATTTGTGGTAAATATACATTAAAAATGCATTTATCTGTGAAATAGTAAGTGAGGAGCAATGTGCAGTTAAATATGGCATGCGTACATATTTAATTAATGCGGTTACCATAGAAACTAGTTGTCAAATTGTGCAAAACCATTCCGTGGCCACAACACAACAGCAGTGTGGTCACATATTTCGGTCCATTGAGTCAATTTTTTGAATATTTATATATGTATACATACACACTGCTTTAAATATTACTAATGTAGAACCTAATTTACTCAACTCATCGTAAGTTGAAATATCATGTTTAGAAAGTGATTCCACAAGGCTTTTCACACTGCATTTGGCTATTTTCAGGTGTGAATTGTGTTGGTAAATTTAACCTTAACCTCATTCTCAGCATATTAACATATATCTCTCATCACCATAATTTTCCATCCATGTAAACTCCACAGCTCCCAACTTGTTTAAAATTGTTCACAATTAGCAGATTGGTCAGTAATTTGTCCACAGTCCTTTTCTTTGTGTTCTTGGTGCTTCAAAATCCAATCTGATTTCCCATTCCAATAAACATACAATCAGCCATTACAATGTCTCAAGAAAAGCAATTGTTACAGCATTTATTATTACACTTTATTAAGAAAAGAACAAAATAAACCCAGTGTTTCATAAGTTCTAATGCTGGATGAGAAAAGAAACCCTTGAATGTGTCAATATTACAATTACAACTTTAAATGGATTTAGTTATTTACTCATTTCACTGTAAATGAGCACAGAAACCTGATTGTCCTACAGCATGTGGTTCAAAAAGAACCAAATCTGACATTTTTTCTTCCTATTTTTCTGTGCATTTGAGGGGAGGTCTGCAGAATGGATATGATCAACTATGTTTAAATACCAACATATTACATAGAAGATCATGTTTGGGAGAATTTCATACTTGATCTGTAAAATCAAAAGGCGTGTTCAGTACTATTTTGATGTTCTGCTGACCCAAAGAAGACTTTCCCATACTCTTTCATATAGCTTTCATAATTACATACTGTATAGAGTATGTGTGGTATGAAAGGAGACGTTACTTTGACCTGCGGTTAAGCCACAAACCTTTTAGCTTCCATCAAAGCCTCACCTGACATTTAAGTACATTGCGCCCTGCTGCTATTTACAATAAATTTAGCCATACAGAAATGTACATACAAACACACCCAGTAAAGCCGTCGGCACATGATGGAGCTAAGACGCTCAGCTATGCTGCATGCAAAATCTCTTTACAGCAGGCATAACTGAAGTCTTGCTGACATGCTGGTGAAATAAAGAGTGTCTGATATGAGGGTCTTATATCTGTACCTCTGCACTGATCTGAAGTAGCACATGGTCTTCGTTACTCAGAGACTATTGTTTCATATACAGTCAGTGCCTGAGACACGATCCTGGTGTTGGTGAATTCAACCTCCATACAAGTAGACAAAACTAGAATTTTAGTGGTGCTTGTGGGTGGATGCCAAGGCATTGCTATACAGTTATTTTAAAGTATGCCCACCTGCAAGTCTGTATGATATTCTGGTCTGAAGATATGGCTTGGGTCCCTCCTACAGTGTAAAGGCCCATTGACACCAAGAACTATAACTATAAAAATGTAAACAAAAGCATCTGATTTCACAAGACGCGTCACCAGAGATTGTATATTATAGGGAGATGAGAGGGTCTGTATCTCTTACCATTGGAGAAAGCGTAACGGCTAACTTAATCACATGCGGCACCTCTCAGCCTATCGTGTAACTTAATGGTCTCCTTCCCTGCGTACCGCCACAGCCGGAGCGTTAGCATTAGCCGTTACGCTTTTTGGCTAAAGGTTGCAGGTTTGCCTTCCAGTGGCTTTGGCGTCACTCGCATTATTTTGAATGGGAGAAAGTGCAACGCGCAATATGTCGGAATAAGTCCCGCCTTCTAAATAAGAGCCAGTCGCCGATTGGTAAAGTCATCGCGTCACTGCAGCGGCCGTTAGAAGCTCCGGTTCCTATAGAAACAATCAGACGCTTGCCTCCGAAATGATGCACAAGAGACGCGCATTAAGGATTGCGCATGCGCATTAGCTTGATCCAGCCTGAAAAATACTGTTTTTTTTGTTTTGTTTTTGTCATGATTCGAGCGTTTAGAAACAAAATTTATGAGACAGTTGTTGTCAGATTTCATTGGTGATTTCAAATATGAAATTTAATCGAAAGTTTGGCAAACAGCTTTGGAGAATAGAGTACCTCAGAGATGACGTGTTTTTGTAGGCCAGCCCGGAAGTTAGCGGCGCACGGGTTCCCTCGATCGAAAGCCTATGCATTTTTCCCATAGACTTTTGGAAAATCGCAAAAAATAAGCTCTGTGTTTAACAAAGGGTTATGACACTTACACGTTTTGTCTATCAAGATAATCTTTACAAGTTAACACAACATTTATACATTTTGAAGCCTAAATAAAGTATAAAAAGCTAACAGTAGGCTATAAACGGACTACAGCACACCATGGTCGCGGATCAATGTCACCACCACCAAGCTTCCTCAAACTTTATTTAAAAAACAACTTTATTTAAAAACATACACGCTGATTATGATCTGCGCTGTGTATGAATACTTATCCACTTTTTCATGAGAAATGCTGTCCAAATGTCCTGTTTGTCATGATGACGTCTAAAGTCCCCACCAAAAGAAGTAGTCCCTTTTAACAACTTGTTAGCAACCGCCATTTTTAAGACACAATAAAGGTTTAAAAAATCACAAGCGGGGTATAACTGGTGTGTTTTATGTCATAGATCAAAACGTGAAAATATTTAGAGGCTTTGTTAACCACAGACCTTATTTCAGGCGATTTAGCAAAAACCCATTCAAAAAACCCATAGACTTTAGGGCGATGGAACCGGAAGTCCTAAAATGCTAACTCGCTTCCAGGTTTTGCATACAAAGACACGTCATCTCTGAGGTACTCTATTTGATGTTTCCCTATTCACAGAGATAGGAGCTGCACTTGAATGCCCGAGGGGCGTTTCAAAGATGGCCGCTGAGTGAAATGACTTGTCTTAAAGGGACTTTGGTATTCATGTACTTTAAATCTTCTCTTTTACAGCTTGATGAACATCATTGTGGACTCATTGAATATCAATGTGACAACCTTCTAGTGATAGTAAGTCATATTTGCTCAAATAATCTGATTTACTTATGCCATTTGTTAAATATGGTATCTATTAATACTTTGTTATATATAAATTACTGTGTTATTTATTGATAGGCTTTCCACAGGCTGGCTTGCCACCGTTAGCCATCAAATCCTTTTGTCCACCCTTTCATCACTGGGCATCATAGGAACTGCACTTTGCTGATTCGAATCTTACCTCACAGGTAGGCCTTTCAAAGTTGCCTGGGGAGGAGAGGAATCCAAAGCACATCAACTAGTCATGGGGGTACCTGAAGGGTAAGTGCTAGGACCCCTCCTCTTCTCCATATATTCAAATACATTACTGGGACCTACTATACATGTATTCTCCTACCATTGCTATGCTGATAACACACAGCTTTACTTTTCATTTTATTTCTTGGACTGCCCGGCGGACATCTCAGCATGTATGAAAGAACATCACCTGCAACTCAATCTAGCAAAGACAGTACTTCTCGTCTTCTCAGCCGCTCTGATGATTTACCATAATTTCACCATCCAGCTAGGCTCATCAACAATAACTCCATCCTGATCTGCCAAAAAATCTTTTGGTAATCTTTGATGACCAGCTAACATTCAAGAGACCACATTGCAAAGATCATCCACGTTTGCACTGCACAACACCAGAAAGAACCGGCCATTCCTAACGGAGCATGCAACAAAACTTCTCGCCTAGGAGGCCCTTGTCATTTCCAGACTGGACTATTGCAATGCTCTTCTGGCTGGACTTCCAACATACACAATCATCCTAACCCTATATCCGGGCGGCTGATAACTCATCTCTTCCATGAGCACTTAATGGCATCCTGCTGACTCTTAAAAAAATCTCTTCTATGCTTTCACTATTGAATCCCTCTCTGTTCTAGCTTGTACTATTCTGAACAATGTTTGAATCTTTGTATTCTTAGCATTTCTTGTGTTTGCCTCCTTAAGATTGATCGCTTGTTGTATTCCTTATTTGTAAGTTGTTTTGGATAAAAGCATCTGCTAAATGAATAAATGTAAACATAAAATTTCAAAGTTCTAAATACAATAACTCATTAACAAACAGCAGATGTTTATTTATCATATTGAATGGTTTGACAGCTATGGATATTTTCTGTTTTTCTAGTCTTTTAGGTTGTTTTGCAGTAAATAACTGTTTATACCTGACTTTTAAATAAAAACACCTTAAGTTTTGTCTTGTGTCTCTACATATGGGGAACAAAATTGGAAGCATTTCTACCTAATAATTATTTATTTTTTTATTTTTTTCAATTAAATGTTTTAGTCTGAGTTGGGCAAACATAAAAAATCCTTTATAAATATATCCATTTCATTTAAGCTGTATTTGATCAAATTAAGTTGGACCAACTCAATTACATTTCACTGTATAAATCTGGGGGATAGACACCCGCAATTCTAGTACAAACTATAAATTTGAGTACAAAGACATTTTTATCACTCATAACTTCTGGAGATAAATCGCGCAGACACTGAACAAGGATGAAATGTTTTAGTTCGCATTTGTCAAGTGCCTGTGTTCGCGCTATCACGCTACATATGAAGTATACTTTGAAAGGTTATGTGTTTCTGCATACGCTATTCATGTTGTAAAGTTGATACTTTGGGATTAAGGCGACATGCTAACCAATGGAACCTTATAAGTGACTGTTTTAAAATGCTATACATAAGTAGCAATTTGTACACTTGTTAGCGTGTTGCTGAGCTAATGATATTGGATAGTAAAAAACACAAACATGCATAGCACACACACATTTTGGGTAGAATAGTCCATTTAATTAGATTGATATTTTTTTAGTACTGAATGAGATATTCATTATCAATATTTCTTTTGACTTAATCTTGGATGATACATGTGATGCTGCCAAAATACGGTGTCTTAGAAGCAGCAATAATATTTGCTGTCACTTTTTTGGAAGTCTTTGTGTCAGGAATTTATCTATGATGCACTACAATGCTGTCTAGATGGGCAGATCGTGATTACGTTATATGCTTTTAGAGAATAAATACTACAGATTTGACAAAATATTATGTATTTATCCATGAACAATTTAAAATATGTTGCATTGGCAATTATTTCCTGAACTATTACAGTAAAGTATTTTGGCTTTGTGCACATAATGTCTGCAGAAGTTGGGCTGTAACAAAGTGGTACAAAAATGGATCAGAATTGTCAGACGAAATTGTCTAAAATTACATTTGCAAATCCAGCAATCAGTTATAAAGGAGGTTTAGTCAGGCCTCTTTACCCAGAAATGATGTCTACCAGCCAGCAACTGTCCTCACTGTCTCAAATTAGTCTTAACCGAAGAATCCAGAAAACCAAAATGGGAGTTTTGTGGCTTTCAGTCCAAGTCTCTTGCTTTAAAGGCATCTATATGCTATGTGCACTCCTAAAAACATTTAAAAGACAAAAATATACTGGGGAAAATGTTTAACTGCTACTAGGGAAGTGGATCAAACATTTTGATGATATATTTGTCCAGTCAAATGCTCTCAAATGTCCTTCTCCTAATACCACCTGCCAACTGACTAGCAATAGGAAGTAGCAAATTATGGTTCACAGCACTAACATAAGCTAAAAGCTAATGGGTATTTTTAAGGACAAACTATTGTCCAGCTCCAACTATCTGCTTCAATAAGAAATATGTCAACACAGGAAAGAAAACCATTTTATGGGGTCTTTAAATCTGTAAGTGAACGGACATTGTACATTGTAATCACTAGATGTTTTTCTAAATAGTAATGGTACCACAGTAATAATGGTTAAAGGGAAAGGAACAAGCCAAATAAACCTTAATATCTCCAGACGATGTGAAGTACAATGAGACATACAGCTTAAACTAGAATGTAAAAATGTTTATCCACATGTTATCCACAAGATTGCTGCAAACTTCAAAACATGGGGTGAATTCCAACAATATGAAGCAGGACCTGTCCATGCAAGCCTAAATACTAAACACTTTTGAGTGGCTTGTACCATCAACCTCAGACAGCAACAACAAGGTAAGTGCAGTGGTCCAGGCCCTGAGGCAGTGACCATGATGCGACACATTAGTGAAAGCCGAGGTGAGCAACAACTGACTGATATACAGGTGAGCAATTACAGGTGGATTGTGGAAGTCAGCAGTTGCAGCTCTTTTCTCGCTCCGCCTCCTCCTCGGCTGGATAAAGAACTTTAGCGGTGAGGCCACTCTTGACCCCATCCCAGCCGTCACGCGTGGAGATCTCACCCATCTTCATCAGCTCATAGATGTCCCGTGTGAGCAGCTCGAAAGCACGTTCCACATTGCTGTTGCACTTGGCTGAAGTTTCCACGTAGCGAATTCCGAGTTCGGCCGCCAGCTGCTCCGCTTCGTCCCGTGTCACCTTGCGGTCGCGGCTCAGGTCACTCTTGTGGCCGATCAGGATGTAGACCATGTGATGAGGCAGGATGTGCTCGCTGACTTCTCGGTGCCATTCCCGCACGTGATCAAAGGTCTTCCTGTTCGTCAGGTCAAAGACTAAGAGCCCGCCAACAGAGTTGCGATAGTAGGAAGTGGTGATGGACCTGAGGGGAAGAAGATGATATTTTCAAGGCTCATATGATTACATAGATACACCAAATAATTTCCAGAGATTCTTAGATCCAGACCATTTTAAAGGAATTGAATACAAGTTAAGCTCAATCAAAAAAGTAAGCATAAAGCTCCACCCCTACATCTAACTATCAGTGGGGCATATGTAGAAAAAAAAGTATGAATGGGATCATAAAAATTCATACAAATTAGCCACCATATATATATATATATATATAGTATCTCACAGAAGTGAGTACACCCCTCACATTTTTGTAAATATTTTATTATATCTTTTCATGTGACAACACTGAAGAAATGACACTTTGCTACAATGTAAAGTAGTGAGTGTACAGCTTGTATAACAGTGTAAATTTGCTGTCCCCTCAAAATAACTCAACACACAGCCATTAATGTCTAAACCGCTGGCCACAAAAGTGAGTACACCCCTAAGTAAAAAATGTCCAAATTGGGCCCAATTAGCCATTTTCTCTCCCCGGTGTCATGTGTGTTACAAGGTCTCAGGTGTGAATGGGGAGCAGGTGTGTTAAATTTGGTGTTATCGCTCTCACTCTCTCATACTGGTCACTGGAAGTTCAACATTGCACCTCGTGGCAAAGAACTCTTTGAGGATCTGAAAAAAAGAATTGTTGCTCTACATAAAGATGGCGTAGGCTATAAGAAGATTGCCAAGACCCTGAAACTGAGCTGCAGCACGGTGGCCAAGACCATACAGCGGTTTAACAGGACAGGTTCCACTCAGAACAGGCCTCGCCATGGTCGACCAAAGAAGTTGAGTGCACGTGCTCAGCGTCATATCCAGAGGTTGTGTTTGGGAAATAGACGTATGAGTGCTGCCAGCATTGCTGCAGAGGTTAAAGGGGTGGGGGTCAGCCTGTCAGTGCTCAGACCATACGCCGCACACTGCATCAAATTGGTCTGCATGGCTGTCGTCCCAGAAGGAAGCCTCTTCTAAAGATGATGCACAAGAAAGCCCGCAAACAGTTTGCTGAAGACAAGCAGACTAAGGACATGGATTACTGGAACCATGTCCTGTGGTCTGATGAGACCAAGATAAACTTATTTGGTTCAGATGGTGTCAAGCGTGTGTGGCGGCAACCAGGTGAGGAGTACAAAGACAAGTGTGTCTTGCCTACAGTCAAGCATGGTGGTGGGAGCGTCATGGTCTGGAGCTTCATGAGTGCTGCCGGCACTGGGGAGCTACAGTTCATTGAGGAAACCATGAATGCCAACATGTACTGTGACATACTGAAGCAGAGCATGATCCCCTCCCTTCGGAGACTGGTCCGCAGGGCAGTTTTCCAACATGATAACGACCCCAAACACACCTCCAAGGCGACCACTGCCTTGCTAAAGAAGCTGAGGGTACCTAAACCCTATTGAGCATCTGTGGGGCATCCTCAAACGGAAGGTGGAGGAGCGCAAGGTCTCTAACATTCACCAGCTCCGTGATGTCGTCATAGAGGAGTAGAAGAGGACTCCAGTGGCAACCTGTGAAGCTCTGGTGAACTCCATGCCCCAGAGTGTTAAGGCAGTGCTGGAAAATAATGGTGGCCACACAAAATATTGACACTTTCGACCCAATTTGGACATTCACTTTAGTGGCCAGCGGTTTAGACATTAATGGCTGTGTGTTGAGTTATTTCGAGGGGACAGCAAATTTACACTGTTATACAAGCTGTACACTCACTACTTTACATTGTAGCAAAGTGTCATTTCTTCAGTGTTGTCACATGAAAAGATATAATAAAAGATTTACAAAAATGTGAGGGGTGTACTCACTTCTGTGAGATACTGTATATATATATAAAATGGTTAGTTCCTGTTCTTGATTCTGATTGGTCAATAGCTGTGTATTTATTTTTGTGCTTCACCCAACGGTTCTGTGTATCACTACATAACACCCTTAGCAACCATTCTTAGCAACTGTAAACTGAATTGAAGCTTACTGTATTATGTAGAACTAGAAGAGTATTGTGAGAAAGAGGTTGATTGAGCAAGTTTATTACCTGCATTCAGATTTAGCATTTTCCTTCAGGTCAGTCCTATGTTCATAATAAAAAACCTGTTTAAATGTCCGATGTATTATCTTGTCCTTTTAAGAGTTAAGGGGTTTTCCCGTGACTGACGGCGCTAGTCAAAGCATTTGTCAGTTGCGTCTTGTTCCGTGTTCACAACAATTCAGTCTTTTCAATGTAAAAGTCTTCGCTACTGACTGACACACTCATAAAGACAGTCTTTGCCGCCATCTAATGGCGTAATAATGTAACTTCTGTTGCTGTTCACGGTCAGGGACTATTTTTTCCGGCGGAAGGAAGGCTTTTATTGAAAGTTTACTTCATGAAAGTTGCATTGATAAATATTTTTGGCTTTAATATTTGTATTGTATGGTAACCGTTTTATAAAAGCAATAAGATACTCAAGGCTAGTGCTGTATCGTGAATAAGTCACGGCTGAAGGGACTTACTCACGATACAGCACAGCCTCTCATACCTTATTGCTTTATATATATATATATATATATATATATATATATCAAAACATAAAATAGATGAGATTGTGTTTGAAAGGTGAAGCTTTTGAAGAATTTTATAACATCACTTAGGCCTACATCAATTCTTCTGGCATACTGTTTGAGCTGTATGTATGTATATATATATATATATATATATATATATATATATATATATATATATATATGTATATGTATATATATATATTAGTTGTTATTGAACCCAGAATATTCCTTTAATACCCAGTGTGTTACTTTAATCATTTAACCTGATACATCGTAAGAAATACCTGGTGATACATCTGAAACCAGAAACCATTGAGGTTTAATGGTTTAATTCATTGTGTAATATATTTAACTTATAGCTACCTAGCGGACATCTGAATTGAAGGATGGATTTTGCATATTCATATTGAAGGATGGATTTTGCAAGATGTAATATCCAAATAACAGAAAATTGTTGAAAAATCAAGTAATATGAAAAATCAAGTAATTTATAAGTTACATCAAAGTTACATTTACAAAAATTCACTATTGGAATAATCCCTTACACAAGACACAAAATCGTATCAGGACTAGCATATAGCTTTAAAGGGATAGTTCACCCAAAAACGTAATTTCTGTCATTAATTACTCACCCTCATGTCATTCCACACTCGTAAGACCTTCGTTCATCTTTGGAACACAAATGAAGATATTTTTTATGAAATCCGAGCGGTATATGACTCGTCCATAGACAGCAATATAATCACCACTTTCAAGGTCCAGAAAGGTACAAAAGACATTGTTAAAACAGTCGATGTGACTGCAGTGGTTCAACCTTAATTTTATGAAGAGACAAGAATACTTTTTGTGCACAAAAACAAAACAAAAAACACTTTATTCAACAATATCTTCTCTTTCCTGTCATTATCCTTACATAGTTGACGCAGTAAGCACAGTGAAGGCTTCCGTGTTTACGTCCGAATGCCGGCTCAGTATTGGCCAAAGCTGATCACGTGAGCAGCACAACGCATGCGTGTGATGCTGACGCAGGTGTTGGGCAGCCGGCCAGAGTCGGCGTTCTGACGTAGAACCTGGAAGCACTGGAAGTAAAAAACGTATGAGAATGACACAGAAGAGAAGATATTGTTGAAAAAAGTCATTATTTTTGTTTTGTTTTTGTACACAAAAAGTATTCTCTCGCTCCATAAAATTAAGTTTGAACCACTGCAGTCACGTTGACCGTTTTAACAATGTCTTTAGTACCTTTCTGGACCTTGAAAGTGGTGATTGTATTGCTGTCTATGGACAAGTCATATACCTCTCGGATTTCATCAAAAATATCTTAATTTGTGTTCTGAAGATGAACGAAGGTCTTATGGGTTTGGAACGACATGAGGGTGAGTAATTAATGACAGAAATTTCATTTTTGGGTGAACTAACCCTTTAAAACTGCAAAAAGGGTGTTCAGTGAGGCACTGAGGCTAGAAATGTATTCCTTATTTCTTTGTCCTTATTTCAATTGTCTATTCCACTTTTCACTGTGTGGCAATAGTAATGGCACACATTCAAGCAGTGTGACTTTCTAGTCTATATAAATCTTGCATCTGCAGTTGCTTGTTTCTAGGTGTCTGTCAGATGGACATTCAGAAGCTCTTGAGCTCTGAGCCCCATTGGCCTGGTGTACTAAAATATTGTAATTATACATTTAATGCTAATAGATCATATACCTGAAAGGATGTTGAGCAGAGAATCTGTGTGTCCATTTGTGCATACAGTGTTCCATGATACTGTATGGAAATCAAGTGGGGAGTCTGATCATTCAGAATACATTTATAAAAACAAGAAAGGCTTTTGTGGTGGTTGATTTTTAAATTTCATGAATGGTCCTTTAAAGCATTGAGGGTGGATGTTTGTGCTTCCCTGAAGGCAAGTGGTGCTTCAAAAATAGGGCAAGCTGATCAGAGACATCAGGATCTGAGCCCAGTGACAGTACTAAACCAAACATGCTCAGTAATGAATCCAAACAGGTGAGGCATATGACACTAAAAAATAAATCAATGAGATGAGCCAGTTTAACTCATTCATAAACAGTCTGGTAGGCCTGTGAATGTCTGCCTGAACTGTATTACGCGGAACCCACCAGGTAAATGATATAACAGACATATACATAAAGGTAGAATGATATATTACAGTAAAAATACTGATATAAAGGACTAACCTAGAACATAACCCTGCTCTACACAATATTACACAACCAATGACATCGCAAAAGCATGCATGGATACTTGCCGAAATTCTATGTGATAAAATCATATAGTGATATAGGCTACGCATTCAATTCATATCACTGTGCATAGAGACATAGCCAGCAGACAGAACATAATAATAATAATAATAATAATAATAATAAATAGAGCACTAACCTGAATCTCTCTTGTCCGGCTGTATCCCATAGCTGTAGTTTGATTTTAACCCCGGGTTCGATGTCTAGTGAACGGGCGTAGAAATCCACACCGACCGTAGGATCCGCTACATCGCTGTATATGCCATCCGTGAACCTCTTGAGCAAAGATGATTTGCCCACCGTCGAGTCCCCCAGCAAAATGATCCTGAACTGGTATTGCCATAAAATATCCATGGCATGGCGAGTCGGGAGCTCCAGCCACAGGCTCAAAGACAAAGCAGGAGCGCTAACGGTGTTTACATTGAGTGTATAGAGCGGAGCGGCGGGGGCGGTGAGGTGGATGTGCTGCAGTCATGTGATGCACTCATTCTCACATCTCAGTTCTAACTAATGTGTAACTACAGCAAATGAACTGAATTACTTTCATTTGAGGACTGGAGGAAGCGAAACCTGTTTTGCGACGTAAGCGTTTTTCCTTACACATTATTATATAATGTTGCTAATAAACAGGCATACTACGTCTGTATTTATAAGTTTATATAATATTCATAAATATTTATGTTCTTATAAACCAATAAGCCACGAAAACAGTGCGATACAATGATTTTACTACGAGTAATCAGGACGTGAATCAGAGTGAAGGGTAAAGTCCCTGTAACTCAAGACCTCGCGGTTTATTGCCTGTATAAAATAGCAATATGATAAAAGCACCAGTGTTCAATAATCAATTTCATATATATTTAATAATACTCGGATTAAATAATTCATACCAAAAATATAGCAAGGATATTTTTATTAAAACATTATTTTATTAAGGAAGTTCAATCTTAGGCCAAATAGCCACTGGCATAACAGAACCTTTTTTTTTTTTCTTTTCTTTTTTTTTTTTTTTGCATTTGCATTTGTATTTGTGGTTACTGGTCAGTGAAGATTATTAGCCGGTGATCTTGCCTCGGTCCAAGAGGAGGCTGTACAGGCTCTGTCCATGGTGCTGAAATAGTGACACTGAGGCATCCGGGGAATTCCTCAAACAACTCAAGAAGCCAAGGACCCAAAATATGCTTGTAATTAGCCTGTAATTTAAAAAGAAAAGAAGATAAAGCGCTCAATGAGACTATCTTAATCATCTGACCGGTAGCGTATCCCACTAATCCTGGTCACAGATTCTCTGGCTATGAATTCCTGTATGGTATAATCTGTAAACAGATAGAATTAGTAGCCTAGTTTAATATGATTTTTTTTACTGCATAGTTTATTTGAGCTAAGATCATAGTATTTAGTAGTTGTGTAAAAGCAAGTTCTTGTTAGAGCACGATTTTAACAACAACAACATGAGAATGACTTTATTACTTCGTTTTATATATATTTTTAAGTATAAATATATTTCACAATAAAAACATTCAGTTGGTTAAATAAAAGAGAGTCAAAATGGCCTATTATGTCAAAAAAATCCATAACTCCTTTTATTTCAGAATCAGAAATACAAATCCCATCAAGCTTTGCGAGCGAGCCACCTCATTCAACCAATCAGCGATGAGCCCGTTCACCAATCAGCGTTAAGTTTCTCTGTATAAAATAACGCGTCACATTCTCAACTTCCTTCTTCCAACCGCTTTCTCAAAGAATGGAGGTGAGTTTTCTTCAATCCTAAAACATCGAAAATGGTGTAGTGTATTTCAGTAGCTAGTTTTCAAAAAAAGTTTGTTTGGTTGTTATACCACTGTTTTGGTTGTGAATTATTGGAGTTCATCGTAGAATATTTTGACGTTTAGTAGTAATCAGGATGTAGTGCGAAACAGCGCGGTCAGGGTTGGACTCGAATGAAGTAGTTTTACAATTTCTTACTAATAAAAGTTACTTGCTTCTAGATTTTTATGGCGCTTTTTAAAGTAACAGTTTGGTTTTGTGACTCAGTGCAACGTTATATGCAGAATAGTTTACAAAGCGGCGCCATTTTAGGCTATATTTGTACGTTAGTTTTATAGTTGGCAAGTTTATACCTAATGCGGTTAATAATCCTTTCTTACACGTTACTATTTCTAGATGCATCCATACTTGGCTTGTATATCTGCCTGTTTATTGTTCTCCTAGAAGTTCGTGCAAGTCATGCTGATTATTTATTTATTTATTTATTTTTTTTTCTCACCACGAGGTTCCACCGCAATCACTACTGCATAGGTATTGGTTTAACGTTAACGTAGTTTTATGTACAGTTGAAATACACAAATGAGAACTTTTTTTTTTTTTTTTTTTTGCGGTTATCGAATATTAATTAAACAACTTGCAGCTGAAAAATTGCCGCCGGCTCATGCACCTTAAATTATGGTGTTATTGAAATCGATATTCACGGCCCTGATCGAAGCCGCTCTTGTTCATCTATAGCAGGCGCGGTCAAACAGGAGCCGATAGCAACACTTTTACCGACGGTCGCTGTACAGTTCACCTGTATCTGTCCCAGCAACATTAAGGAAAAGGACAACCGAAACGTGTTTTCATGGATTGCCTATTTTGTGTAGCCCTGTCTAACAGTTACTACTTCATGCAGGTTGGATGGCGCAAAATAACATGACCATGTTCTCGGATGGATGAAATGTCCTATCATCATAATACTCTGAGATGGGCTGAGTGAACCTTCGGTAAAAGGTTGGCTTCTGTTTTAGGTTTTCTGTTTTCATGTTGGCTATGATGACAAACTTGCCCTCTCTGAGAGAGCAGCTCTATTATGACAATCAAGTTAACGTTCTGAGCCAGCTTTAACTGCCCTAGTTGCTCAGTTATAATTTAGTCCTTGTTTGGCTTTAATGGGTTTTTTTTTTTTTTTTTTTCTTCCAGAAGGTGCAGTGCTGCAAGTGAGAAGATGCTAACTGTAGGTCAAGTGCACTGTAAGTTCATTGTCATTATGGTCCATTTGCATGTTTTCTGAAAATCCATACTCTCTGGGGATTTCACACTGAACTCGTTTGCCGTGGTCCGAGCCCGGGAGCGATTGTTCCCGGTGATCCCCGCAGAGTTGGTCTGGTTTCACACTCAAGTTGATTCTATCAAACCCTGGTGCGTTTGCGTTCATCTTGTGTGATTACAGACGTGTATAAATACGTGTGATAAATACAACACGGGTCAATAAATTTTTTTTTTTTTTATTAATTTGGCGACATGTGCAGCAGAGTAAACTACACGTTTACTGTATGTGCGCCGCATGTAGACTGTTTTCAGCTGCTTGCAGCCTATTTTGAGTAGACTGCAAGTGCAATCAGAGTGGCAAACGAATGGCAATCAGCAGAGCGCGAATACACTGCAGGCTCATTCCTGCTCGAATCCAAGGTGAATCAACACTATCATCTCTTACATGTGTTTTAAGTAAATGCATTATAATCGACCCCCCACCACCATGCGAGCCGTGCCCCATTTCGAAATAAACTGCAAGTGTGAGTCTGTGTAGGTCACTCTACTGTGTAACATTCAGCACAAACCAATGTTTTGGTCAGGGTTGGGCTCAAATGAAGTAGTATTACAATTTCTTACTAATAAAAGTAACTTATTTGTAGTTCTTATGACACTTTTTAAAGTAACATTTGACTGTGCAATGTTATATGCAGAATAGTTTACAAAGCAGCGCCGTTTTTAGTTTTAATGCAGTTACTATTTCTAGATGCATCCATACTTGGCTTATGTCTATTTATTGTTCATTTATAAGTTTGTGCAGGTCATGCTGATTTTATTTTTATTTTTATTTTACCGTTCTGCCAGGTGTTTGAAAGTTTTGGCTCACCACGAGGCTCCACTGCAATCACTACTGCATGGGTATTGGTTTAACTTTTTTTTTTTTTTTTTTTTTAATATTTAAATTTAATTTAAATTTATAATTTTATATTAACTTTAATATGGTTTTATGTACAGTTGAAGTACACTACATGTGAACTTCTTTAGCAGTTATCGAATACTAATTAAACAATTTGTAGCTGAAAAATTGCTGCCAGCTCATGTACCTTAAATTATGGTGTTACTGAAATCGCTGTTCACGGCCCTGATCGAAGCCGCTCTTGTTCATCTATAGCAGGCGTGGTCAAACAGGAGCCGATAGCAACACTTTTACCGACGGTCGCTGTACAGTTCACTTGTATCTGTCTCAGCAACATTAAGGAAAAGGACAACTGAAACGTGTTTTCATGGATGTCCTATTTTGTGTAGCCCTGCCTAACGGTTACTTTTTCATGCAGGTTGGATGGTGCGAAATAAGACTATGTTCTTGGATGGATGAAATGTCCTGCCATCATAGTGCTGTTTGAGATGGGCTGAGTGAACCTTCTGTAAAAGGTTGGTTTCTGTTTTAGGTTATGTTGGCTATGATTACAAACTTGCCCTCTCTGAGAGAGCAGCTCTATTATGACAATCAAATTAACGTTCTGAGCCAGCTTTTACTGCCGTAATTGTTCTGTTATAATTTAGTCCTTGTTTGGCCTTAATGTGTTGTGGTGTGTGGTGTTTTGTTTTTTTTTATTTTTTTTTTTATTTTTTTTTTATTTATTATTCCAGAAGGTGCAGTGCTGCTGGTGAGAAGATGCTCATTGTGGGTCTGTGTGCCGGTAAGTTCATTGCCATTATGGTCCATTTGCACGTTTTGAGAATCTGTGCTCTCAGTGTGCGCCAGATTGTCCAACTACGTGCTAAATAAATGGGGAGACTTTGACCTCCTGTCTACTGGTGTCTGTGTAGGTCACTCTACTGTCCAACATTCAGCACTAGCTGCTGATGTGTTCTTGCATGGTGATTTGATTTTCTGTGGCTTGTGTTAATAGTTTTCCCTCTTAAAGGTGCTGATGACTGGTGGTAATAGTGGCGCAAGTGCAGGTAAGGTGCTATTAGCTTTTGATAGTGTAATTGATTCCTGATCAGTGATGATATCTTTTCATAGTGACTGCTGGATGAAATTGCGGATATGGGACTGAGATCAGTGCGTGTGAAAACTGTCTTTGTATGTGTTACGGCTCATTGTATTGCCTGTTTGTTAATAATTTTTTTTTTTTTTTTTTTTCCCTCTTTAAGGTGCTGATTACTGGTGGTAATGGTGGCACAAGTGCAGGTATGTTGCTTTCAGCATTTGATTGGTGTAATTCCTGATCGGTGATGATGGCTTTTCATAGTGACTGCTGGATGAAACTTGCGGAAATGGGACTGAGATCAGTGCTTGTGAAAACTGTCTTTGTATGTGTTACGGCTCATTGTATTGCCTGTTTAATTTTATTTTTATTTTTTTTTCCTCTTAAAGGTGCTGATGACTGGTGGTAATAGTGGCGCAAGTGCAGGTAAGGTGCTATTAGCTTTTGATAGTGTAATTGATTCCTGATCAGTGATGAAAGCTTTTCATAGTGACTGCTGGATGAAATTGCGGATATGGGACTGAGATCAGTGCGTGTGAAAACTGTCTTTGTATGTGTTACGGCTCATTGTATTGCCTGTTTAATTTATTTATTTTTTTTTCCCTCTTTAAGGTGCTGATTACTGGTGGTAATGGTGGCACAAGTGCAGGTAAGTTGCTATTAGCTTTTGATGGTGTAATTGATTCCTGATCAGTGATGAAAGCTTTTCATAGTGACTGCTGGATGAAACTTACGGATATGGGGCTGAGATCAGTACTTGTGAGAACTTTGTGTCTTTGGTGTATGTGTTATGGCTCATTGTATTGCCTGTTTCTTTCTTTTAGGTGCTCAGAAGCTTTTGACTAGCAGGTGGAATTTCAAGTGTTTTACATGGGTGGTGCAAGTCAAACCTAATCCTGAAGTGTAAATTGTTTATAACTTCTGGCTTCTACATTTGTGGCTCGTGGCTCCCCCCCCCCCCCCCCCCCCCTTTTCTTCCTTAATAAATTAAAGCACTTGGTGCTTTATTGGGACAATCCTTGCCTCTTGCAAAATCTGTTTCTCAGTGTACAAAATGCCTGCCGTTATTTACACTTTAAAAACAAGCTACAAATAGGTTTATACAAACTTGCCAAATGTAGAACAGTGTCATTAACACTAATAAAAAAAAAAAAAATTCAGTATGAAACCTGTATTCTCTTAAATTGTACTGTGGTTGTGATAAGTTAATCCACTAACAATTACCAAGAGTAAGGTTAACTTTATTCAACTTAAATTGGCATGATCACATGTAGAAACAAGATGAAATGTTTTAAAAACAAATGAAGCAGCTGATCATGTGTGGTCAAATTCCATTGACTGCTGAAACCGAACAATTTAAAACCACCCATTCTTTACCTGAAAGCAATGGGGGATGAAAGAAATTAAAAACAAAAGCTTGTCTGGGAATGTTTACAGATATCATGTAACATACCATTAACTGATTTATTCCTGAGCAATTGTACATAGTTTAAAATCTGCAATCTCTGAGTCTGGAGAACTGCTGCCACTTCGGTCACTGTACGTGTCTCTGTGAATAAAAAACAACTTTCATTTGGTATCATGCAAAGCTTGTCAAATAGCCACTGCTTAGAGGTTCCAACAGCTGTTAAAATAATGATTTGCAGCTTCAAGATGCTTTGTATGAGGTCTCTTTTCCAGAGACGGCACCCAGTTTTTATTGACACATCTTGGGATGACATTGGGCAGGATAAATTTTGCTGCTTAGGGAACATCATACCGTGGCGACAGTCGACAACCTTTCTGGACATAACCTGGAAGCCTCCCTGCAGCAGCCAACAGCAGACCGAAGTATGGTGGAGATGGTTTTATGGGTCTGGATGTGAATTCTGGGTGATACTGGACACCAACAAAATATGGGTGATCTGAAACAAAATTGAGCACGTTCTTACTACTGAAAAATATATTTCAGGTCTATGGGCAGTCTCTGAAGCATGCTGTCAATTACTGCAGAAATTAAAGTCACATTTTTGTGGTGCTCATTTCAGTAACAAATTGCTAGAGTGTTTCCTTTTAGTGGTGGTACCACTGCTTTAAATGAATGAACTTAAACAGTTCCTGTTTTTTGGTATCCTTCTGAAGAAAATTACTGGTCATGACAGGATTTAAATATAATGTTAACAAGGGTGTGTTCACACTTGTATTGGTTCTACTGGTTTTAGTCTTGATCAAAAAAGAAAATGATACATTTAGTCCTGGTTCGCTTAACTTTTACACTGCCATTTTTAACACCAAACCTAAAAATTCAAAACCACCCCAAAAACAAACAAATGTTTTATGTTGTATATTTTGTGACAGAACTTACCGGACATCCAAAACAATGCTGCGGGCTGGGCTAAATGTGCTTGTTTGGTGGTCAACAAGGTTCGGATGGTAGCGTTTGCACTTATTCAAATGAATCGCACTAACAGAGCAAACACACCAGTTTGTTTTAATCTAACTAAACCTGCTGAGTGTGAACACACCATAAGTGATTACACTATTCTCACAACAACAAATATGACTGGCGAATATGCTTTCAAAATAGTGTCCATTTCAAATCATCTTGTCATATTTGAGTTTGTCTTGTGTTCTCTCACATACCATCCAGCTCTATGATCTCCATTCTCTCTCCCTCCACATCCTGACCCACAAAATGGAAGCCCTTGTCCTCAAAATGCTGCTTCAGCTCTGGGTTTACCTGCTCAGACAAAAGGAATAATACTGGATTCATGCATGCTACTAGTATAATACAAATATTTTTTACCTTTATTAGGTATGCTAACATGCACTAAGTTTCGTCAATCAGAATCCAATCTGATTTCGGATTCTGAAAGTTCTGTTCATACAAACCCTAAACATTGTAATCTGATTCACATATGTTTACATGTGCATTACAAGATTTCTGAACAAAACTTCAGCGCATACACAAGGTTAAGTTGCCACCTTCAGAACCAGAGAAAGCTGCCACGATGTCATCACCGGAGCTACCTTGAGTATAATTGCTGTTTTTGCCTTGAAATATATAAAAAGAAAGCTGACGTGTCAGAAGTGCTTTTTTAGTAAATATTTAGTAAACATTCAATCTCATTTACTGACCAGGGGCCCATTTCAATAAGGAGGTTCAACCAACTCCGAGTTGACTTACTCTGAGATGGGAAACTCACGAGTTGATTGAACCAACTCAATTTAGCTGTTCTGAAACCGAAAACTCAGAGTAGACTAAGTGCATGCACCACGACTATGAAAAGCCATGATCAATGGAGCTCCAATATTACTATTCACTATGGCAACAGCATCCATCAAAAACATGTCCGCATACTTCATTGACTTCTACTCAATACAAGTTTAATTCTTAATCACTGTTATACAGTAGTCAACATTTTAAGTGGATCAAAAAAGTTAAAAGTTGTCCTAAGAATAAGTTTTAGGAGAACTTTGATGAAATGTTGACTACTGTAATATGTTATAATAGGTGAAAACTGGCAGAACGGTAAGTTATTAAAGTAATATTTTCATGGTATCCCACGGGCAAAATAAATAAATTAGTGCATTTTTCTTATTTTGCTAATCTGCCAATGGGGGTAGAAAAATAAGGCAGCGGCTATTTACACCAAGTGGAAATAGCATATTTTCTTAGCGACAGATGCTATTTACACAGCGATATATTCTATTTACCATGTAAAAGTAGCAGTTCTTTGCAATAAGTGTAAATAGTAATTAGATGCTATTTATACTTTATATTTGCAGCTCAGTTGTTGTACATTAACAGGATGCAATAATAACATACAGTGTAAATGATTATATTTATTAAAATCCTATTATTATTAAACACTCGTTAGGCACTTTACTTCCACTTTTAGAACATTTTCTTCACTTTTATTGAAAATAAATGCCTTTCTGATGCCTTCCGACCAGGGGTGCGTTTCCCAAAGCCAACTCAATGGAACTTGCGACCATAGTTCGCTAACGATGCTTTTAAGAAACACACCCCAGGTTAGGTTCACAGAGTAAGTTACCATGGTAACTGACTCTGAGTACAAGTTACCTCTCTTTCAGTAACGGGCTTGACTGCTTTCTCGGGTTTGACATGCCTCCCATTCTGAAACGGAAAACCTAGAGTTTCCCCTCATTTCAGGGTTAACATACTCAGTTTTCACATAACCTCCTTTCTGAAACAGGCCTCAGTTTGTAAGACATGATATGTAAATAAATATATGTATGTTTAAATGTATGTTAACATGCGCATCACGGCACTGCGCCTGGTATTTTCAAACCGACTGAGAAAATAGTCAGATTCAAATGTTTACATGCTTTTTTTTTTCTTTTTTAGGTGTTCAGCCTGTTCAGTCTGATTGAGCCATTAATCTGATTAAGCCATTAATCTGATTATAAACAGCTACTGATGGAGAAAAGGCTGTTATATAGCAAGCAAAATGCCTCAAGGGAACTGAGACACGATGCAAACCCAAATGATTTACTGAAACTGACATTTTGAACTGATTTACAGAAATAAATCGACTTACCATATAACCACAAACCACATATGGCACCTCACTACATGGTAAAAAGTAAAAATATTGTTTCTATATCTAGAATGGCTTTATGGTATTTAGTCTATAAACACATCTAATATAAATATGAATGCACAAAACTGCAAGTTTATGACAAAAAAAAAAATAGTCTGTAATTTGGCCTTTATTACTCATTTAATACATATCTACATTAAAAATTAAATAAAATGAGATAACCTACATTTCTGAAAAAAAAATACCACAGTTACAGGTAGTATTACCACTCTAATTCCATGATAAATGTTGTTGAATTGTTGGTTGAACAGTATTCTAACTGGATCGGCTCAATGTTTCTCCTGATTTGCACGTTAGTGTTGTTGATTAAGTCAGCGCTGTTTCAACTGACTTTGAATCACAGAGAGATTTGTAGCTTGTACCTGAGACCTCTACGCCGAACTGGAACACTTCTCACTGGCTGTTTAGTGGTCGTGTGATCAAGACACTCGGCAAGTAAACACATTTGTGAGCTCGTGACGTGAGTCGCGCCCTGTGCGGTGCGCACAAGTAGCGCTGTTTCGTTCCGCTTTTGGCACGTTAATGTTTCCCTGGCCTAAATTCTAGTACTGCCACCTTGTGTTGACATTGTGAAACTGCACGATTTGTAAATTATGCATGGCGGGCCACGTATAATAGATTTTAATAGAGTGGCTGCGGGCCGTTTGAAATTCATCCCCGGGCCGCAGTTGGCCCATGGGCCGTAGTTTGGACACCCCCGCTATAAACATTGTACATGTAAAACCATTTAAATAGCTTTTAAGTAGAGATTTTGTACCTCAAAGCGATGCCTGTGTCTTTCTTCTACATAATCTACGTCTCCGTAAAGTTTTCCTGTGAGAGAAAAAAAAAAAAAAATCAGCGATTTCATGCATTAAAACATTAAATCATGCATTAAATTTCATCAATATGGTATTACAGTTGGTGAAATGCACTTACTAAGTATGCTGTTTTTGGTTTTGAAAATAGTTCGCCTTTTCCCCAACCGCATAGTTCCGCCCATTTGCCCTGGATTGTGCTCAGGCATGTCAATCACCTGTGAAATGACCGATTAAAAATATTATAGTTCTATCTGCTCTATCGTTTCTGATCCAAAATGAACCAGAAATCCACATTTCAACTCACCACAGGATGTTCTGTTTCTGGGTCAAATTCCGTGGAGTTAGCATCTAGGTAAAACAGAAGAATCACACATTATTCAGCACGGCTTGGTGAATTGAGTCATGAGTACAACATTCTTTTGTGAAGGAAGAACTTGCCTGTCCAATCCAACATGTTCCTAGCAAATTCACACACAGCTAGCTGCATCCCCAAACACACACCTGAAAGATGAATAGTACAGTTGTGTTACTCCAATGTCCTGCACAGCCGCTGCAGGACATTGGAGTTTAAATTCATTTTAAAAAGGTCCTACCCAAGAAAGGCTTCTTCTGTCTCCTGGCCCAGTTGATGGCTTGAATCTTGCCCTCTGTCCCTCGTACTCCAAAACCTCCAGGTACTAAAATACCACTGATGGCATGAAAGACAGCAGCAATAATATTAGTAAAACTACATCAGGATAACTGGCAAAATAAAGTTCTTTAACGGTTTCTGAATTCTCCTCAATAAAAAACACCATTAAGGTGTTAACATCTTCTTACTAAGCAGAATAGATGTAAATTATGCTAAAATGTGTAAAATCAGCCATGTAAATGGAGTCATTGTATTTGGAAGCATTACTGACTCCGCACTGCAGAGTTTCTGCCAGGCCTCATGGTACTTCACCGGCTCTTCCTGTAATGTACTGGGCTCCAAATCTGCAGAGTCAACATACTAGAGAAAGAAACAAGAAGAAGAGATTTATTGATACAATTGTATACTCAGATGAACTATTCTTTAAAAGGTAAAATTAGACAGTTACCCAGCTGTAGAACCAATTGCATTAGGCTGTGTTTTACCCACCTTAACCTCTAGTTTGTGGCTGATGGCGAGAGCGGAGTGCTCCAGGGCTTTGATCACAGAGGCATACGAGTCTGAGAACTTGGTGTACTTCCCCACCAGAGCAATGGAGCAATGCTCCAACAGCCTGTCTGATCTACCATACAAACACAATGCAGAAAACATAAAAAAAAATAAAATTAAAAAAAAAGCCTTTCTTGGTCTTTTTTGCCTTCATTATCATATGAAATAGATCCCAAAAGGAATGGATGATCTTGGCCTACATTATCCATTATAGCTCAATATCAATTTATAAACTAATCCTGAATCACTTTTAAATGTATTCTAACCTGTCCGACATCTCTTTCCACTTTGCGAGCATCTTCCTGGGTCTGGTTTCAATGGGCAGGTCCAGTCTGTGAGAAAAGTAATTAACAACACCCTGGTTTTCTAAGAGCAGGGGCACTCTGTAGATGGACGATACATCATGTACGCAGATCACCTATAAGAAGACCAACTGAGATTATTGGGTTTCATTCACTAACTGTACGCACAACTTTATGCAAACAAATCATAATTCATCAATAACTCATATTAAAACTTATTCTAAATTACAAAAAAAACAAACAAAAAAAAACATAGGAACAACTTAAATCATATATACACAAATCACATACTCAAAGACATACTTTTTTTTTTTTTTTTTTTCCAGGTGAGAGCGTGTTTTGAGAGAGCATCACGTTTTCTGAGAGTGAAGAAAGGAAAGATTGTGCGTAAAGCCGTTATGTGGAAATGGTTTGGGTGTGTTTTATCCAAATTACTAACCTTGAGCACATGGTCGCTCATTTATAATACTCCAAATTCATTAACAATAGAACGGGGTTAAGAACAAATTCATGTGCATATGCACATGTTGTTAATTAGGCAGAAACTTTCTTGCAGTTCTCCAGTGCCTATAAATTTGAATAATCTATACAGTTATTAGTGAATGAGACTCATTGTCCTTGTGACCAGAGTTAATTTCGTTGACGAATAATTTTCGTCAACATTTTTTCACGGACGAAAACGAGACGATGACTAAATAAAAATGCGTTTTGAATGACTAAAACTATGACTAAAATCTACTCTAATTTTCGTCACCAAATAAAAACAAGACGAAAATGAAAGAGAGGGAGGATTAGGGAAGATATCCAGTCAGGGCTGCTGTCCTGTGTAGAAGATGCGCACATTTGAAGTGTAATGTGCTGATCTAACCGCGGGAAACGCGGCGCTGTTGCGCACTCTACAGGCTCGCGCAGCAGCACGTCAGACTGCTTCGCAATTAATGAATAACGCACATTTATGCCAAGCGATTGCTTATAAACTAATGTTGATGAATTATGACAATGTTTACTACACGATGTTTATATGGTAGCATGTTTTAGACGGTTGTAAGAATGCATATTTTATCACCCTCATGAGCAGCCTGCTACAGTGCAAGACTGCAGACATTTCAGAATAAGAGTCACGGTGTATTACGGAATGGTTTATAATTATTATTTTTTCCTGGTCATTATTGTTATTTTGTTTACACAATAAACTGTATTTAATTTAATTTCTATTTAATTCATAGTAAACTACTGTATCTTCTGTCACAGGAAGGAAAGACTAAGAACATTATTTGACGCATTATTCAATATATTTTACAAGTATAAGGGTTATTATAGTTAACTAAACCTAAAACCAAAGAAATCTTCATTACTGAAATATACGTTAACTGAAATAAAAAATAAATATATAAAAAATGTAAACTTATTTTATTTAATCTAGTTTCTAAGCTTTAGCTTAACCTGAGGTATTAAAATAACAAACAAATAAAAACTTAGACATTTAAAAGCAAAAACTGAAAGACATAAACACAAAAAAAAAAAATTACAAAAACTTTTAACTAAAATTACAATGAAAGCAGAAAAACTAAAAATCAAATCTAATAATTTTAAATGAAAACTATAATAGTACCTCAATGATAAGTGTGTCAATCCCTGAAAAGTACTGAATTTTGCTCTTTCGTGTCTTTTTGCACTTGAATGGTCAAAAACCGTCCGCTTTGGCGAGCAAAGTACAGTTGGGTGAACATAAACAGTTTGGGGAATATCAGATGTACCTATATCAGTGTATAGGATCTGTGTATTGTTAGAGAAATACTTGATGCATTACAATTTAACTAAATTAGATTTTAGTCGACTAAATCTACTGTCGATTTAGTCGACTAAAATTAGACTAAAACTAAAACAATTTCCGATGACTAAAACTAAATGGCATTTTAGTCAAAAGACTATGACTAAAACTAAATCAAAATTTGCTGTCAAAATTAACACTGCTTGTGACATATTTTAAATCAGTTTCAGCAGAAAGCAGCGTTTTACACATTTTTCAACATGTTCTTGATAATTATGTTCCATGGAATTTTTAACCATTATAGCATTAAACCAACAGCTATGTTGGTAAAAGTGGCTCATTTGTGGTTTTCAGTTCTGCAGGATCCGGACTAACCTGTTCAGGTTCCACATGACAGAACATGGATATCTTCTCTTTAACAGAGTTTTCAAGTGGAGTGGAGCATCGGCACATTATCTGCAACAGCAAGAATAAAAGAACACTCAAAACTCTCAGAATTCATCTAGAGTTCATTAATTGTAGACTTAAAAAAAATTCAAGCTAGTGACAATTCTGAACATACACGTGCTCTATGAAACTTGACTCACCAGGTCAGGTGACAGTCCAAGTCCTCTGAGCTCTCTCACACTGTTCTGAGTGGGTTTGGTCTTCTGCTCTCCTGTAGCGCTGGGCTGGACATCACAATCAAGACACTATGTCACTCACATTACCAGGGCATGCGTACATGTAATGTGATATGGTCTTGGTCTATAATGCACTGTTCTGTGTGACGAAGTGAATGCGCACAACTCCTCACCTGTGGTACCAGACTGACATGAATATTACAGAAATTCTCTCTCTTCACTTTAAACTGGAACTGTCTGAAGGCCTCGATGAAAGGCATGCTCTCTATGTCTCCGACCGTACCGCCCAACTTCAAAAAGATAGACAAAACTTCAGACATCAGAAACCCGTTAAACTTAAACCCCCGGTTTCACAGACAAAGCTTAAGCTAGTTCTGGACTAAAATGCATGTTTGAGCTGTTTTAACTGAAAGCAATTTGCACTGACATATCTTAAAATAAGTCACTGCCATTGTTTTGTCTCAAGATGCACATCAGTAATGTTTTTTTTTCTAGGGTAGGTTTATAAAAGCTACTTAAATGTCTTAATTGAACTAAGGTCTAATCCTGGCTTAATCTAAGCCCCGTCTGTGAAACCAGGCCAAAATATTTACTTTATCTTTACTCACCTCAATGACGCAAACCTGGGGCTCAACATCATCATCATCTACAGGAACTTTAGCTTGACGCATCACCCACTCCTGAATAGCATCAGTTATGTGTGGCACCACTGGAATAAATGATTATTTAATTAAACATATGGAGAACATACACATACACAATATGCTTAAAGCCCATTTAGACGACAAGGTTTGAATGGTTTGTCACAGTTTCAATGAAAGTCTATGGGGCAATGCACTTGAATAAAAATTGAAATAGGCCATTTTAGAAGTACAGCCACAAGACAACAAGAATTAATATAAGACTCCCTTCTCACCCTGTACGGTTTTGCCCAAGTAATCTCCTCTGCGCTCTTTGTTAATGACGGACTGGTAGATTTTTCCTGTGGTCAGGTTGTTGTCTTTGGTAAGCCTGATGTCCAGAAAACGTTCATAGTTTCCCAGATCCAAATCGACCTCTCCCCCATCATCCAAAACAAACACCTCACCTACAAAAAAACAAAACGCATCATATTTATATATAGACCAAGGAGTTCTATGATTATTGTCCATATAAATAATTGCAGTATTTTTCTTTTATTAGCTAAAAGTAACAGAGCAGCGTGCTATAACACGTACGAGGCGGCTTTAGTCTCTAGCGGAAAAGCAGAGGCTGACAATCACAAAACCTTGTTCGTTTAAGATGCATAGAACTATCCATAGTATGCATAGTTATAATTAGGGTTTTGGAGTTTGAAATAATAGCGATGCTTGAATTTAGCAAACAGATTGTTTCTTTTATGGCAAGTTTTTATCATTTATAGTCAAGATTTGTAAATCAACTGATATGTACTGTAACATTTAACTGTAAAACAGACTCAGAAGTAGAAGGAGCTTCTATGATGAGTTGTGTGAAGTTACCGTGCTCATATGGCGAGAAGGTTCCTGCATCTATGTTGATATACGGGTCGATCTTGATGGCTGTGACATGCAGGCCGCAGGACTTGAGAATCGTGCCGACACTGCTGGCTATAATGCCTTTCCCAATGCCTGAGATCACACCACCCGTCACCAGAATATACTTCATACTGGCAATCATATGCTGGATAAATGAAAAGAAACAATTGGATATGATTCATCGGACAGTAAAGGGAAAAAAGGGAATATTGATTTTATTGTTTCTTGTTTAAAAAAAAGTCACCATCATTTAATGAAGATAAATTTCTAAGTGTAATCTTGCATGGTCAAACTCCATCTCATGAGCAAGCACTTCACAGTGATGAGACCAACAATATCAATTCTCTGAAGCAACAAACAGGCCTGTGAAACCCTTTGACTAGATATCAAATCAATGATCTATGGGTTTCTTTGTTCTCTATTACCTGAAAGAACAGTTTCATTAATCATCAAACATCTTACGGAACATTAGAACATTTCAGATACACAAATAAATCTATTTCTCAAGGTTTCAATGCATGAGCCATTGCAACACACATTTACAGCTGGTCATTAACTTGATGGTGTGGACACGAGGAAGATTTGGATCCTATTCCTGACAAAAATGTTAATCATATTATGGCACCATGGCAACCATACGTTTCCGCCAAAATGCCATACTTACTACTACTTAACTGCTACTGAATCATAACAATTAAATGACCAATTTTAATTACTGTAAGAAGCTTTCTGAATATTTCTTTCTTGTTGTTTTGTTAATTTATTATTTGATGACAGTACGTTATCATACCAAGCTACCGGCTTAAAAAAAAAAACAGCAGTAGGCTAACTGTGGTACTAACTTCGAAAACCATGGTAAATTATGTATGGGAATTCCGCTTCTTGGACCTTGAATGTATAACTGGTAGGCAATTTAGATTCAGATATCTTAATTCATACGCGACGTGTACCATGTGCTAACAATGGGAACACGAGTTTGTTTCGCATTTATAAAGGATACAACCCCAAATATTATCATTGAATAAAGAACAAGTTCGCTTCATTGTATTATTTAGTTTGTATACTGTGCTGTGTTGTCGTTATTACTGAATGGTATGAATCACATACTTCGCTTTCAACAACAAAGCTAAGAAACAAACAACTTACCAGATGATTTGAAGATGCGTTGTTGGGATACTTGGTGTAAAACAGGCCTGACCTGATGCGACAGATCTACAACGATCTATACAACACTAAAGCCGTTGTTGTAAAGCGATAATAAACGTGTTCACAACACACTCATGCGTGCTCATCTACTACACGTGCTGCTCGACCTCAGAGTAGCGGAACAGCTACGGCAAACCGGAAGCGCGTTTCGTAAATGCAAGTCCATTGACTTTGTATTGCGTGAACACCTAGCACCTAGCAACAAATTTAGCAATTTTTAAAATTTATTTAGCAACTTTTAATAATAATAATAATAATAATAATAATTCCTTACATTTATATAGCGCTTTTCTGGGTACTCAAAGCTCTTTACATATGGAAGGGGGAATCTCCTCAACCACCACCAATGTGCAGCATCCACCTGGATGATGCGACGGCAGCCATATTGCGCCAGAACGCCCACCACACACCACACACCAGATTATTGGTGGAGAGGAGACAGAGTGATGAAGCCAGTCAGTGTATGGGGATGATTAGGAGGCCATGATGGACAGAGGCCAATGGGCAAATGTGGCCAGGATGTTGGGGTTACACCCCTACTCTTTTTGAAGGACATCCTGGGATTTTTAACGACCACAGAGAGTCAGGACCTCGGTTTAACCTCTCATCCGAAGGACAGTGCTTTTTGACAGTATAGTGTCCCCATCACTATACTGGGGTGTTAGGACCCACACAGACCACAGGGTGAGCACCCCCTGCTGGCCTCACTAACACCTCTTTCAGCAGCAACCTAGTTTTCCCTGAAGGTCTCCCATCCAGGTACTAACCAGGCTCAGCCCTGCTTAGCTTCAGTGGGCAACCAGTCTTGGGCTACAGGGTGATATAACTTTTAAGTGACAAACAATAAAAAGGCACATATTTTCATCTAAATTACACAAAAGAGGAAACCATTGAATAGCTAGCCAGCCAAGCAGCACATCAGCCTGGAGAGAGCTGAAGAAAGATGCTTAACTTTACACACATCATAAGTGAATTATATTGATAGTTGCAATTGTTCAAATATAATTTTTCATTTATGATACAGCATGATATTAGCTTGTACCTATAATTGCTGTTCAGTTAGGTAGGTAAGAAACAAATTGTAGAAAAACGGAAAATGTACTGTTAATTTTCTGCCAGGACATTATCTGTTACTATGTAACCCTGTGTAACCCTAAAACACAAAATGCAATGCGTAATTTAAAACAGGCAAAACACCTGTGAAAAATCAATACGGATAATTCCTTCATATTAACAGTACATTGTGCCCTATTTTTACAGACCCCAGAGTGTAGCACACTAACTACCAATACACTGCTTAAAACTATAATTGTTCAAAATGTGTAGTTTTACTAGTTAATAAGAAAATAGGAAAATGTAATTGTTCAAAAATGTGTAGCTGTTCAATAATTCAATGTTGTATTTAAAAATAAAAATATCTGATCATGAAGATGTTTTACTTTAACAAATAAAATGTTTATATTATTTTTTATGAACAAATCTAAATTAACATATTTCAAATCATATTTTTTATGTGTATTCTACGCAATAACACAGTTTTGCATCATGGTTACGCAATGTCGTCATCATACAATGACATCACACAATCATTTAGCATCAAATCGACCTGCCTTTAGCAACTTCCCCTGAAAATTAGTTGGCAACACTTAGCTGCCTCCTTGTCATTTCTTGCTTCTAACAAAAGACAGAACAATGCCTAAAAGCTGCTGTGTGACAGGGTGTACAGCAAACAAGCTAAAAAAACCCAGAACTAAGTTTTTATAAGCTACCGAACTGTAAAACCCAGCCTTTAAGGACACAAAAGTGGATACAGGCAATAAGACGTGAAGCATCAGCAGGAAGAATGGCTAAATTGTGGGAGCCTGACACTCAGTATGCCTACGTGTGCAGTAAACATTTTGTCACTGGTAAGTCAAATATCCAAATGTCCGTTTTATATATTATATTTGTTTATTTTTTTAGCATTTCCTGTCGCCGATTACGTTCCCCACCAGTGGGCGTAGTTCTCAGAGTAATATGACACATTGGCGCTCTGTCTCAATTGCCTGTATCCACTTTTGTGTCCCTAAATGCTAGTTTTTTGGGTTCGACAGCTTATAAAAACTTAGTTCTGGGTTTTTGTTAGCTTGTTTGCTGTACACCCTTTCACATAGCAGCTTTTAGACATTGTTCTGTTTTTTTGTTAGAAGTCAGAAATGACAAGGAGGCAGCTTCATGCGGAGAGGGTTGGATTGGATTGTTTTTTCCCATCATGATGGATTTTCTATCATCCGGTGTCTGGAGAGCATCTACCCCTGATCCAGACAACAGCCAGACCTAGAGCCCAGCCCACCACCACCCTTGACCATGGAGAATTCGCCCGAGCCCCCCGCAGACGGAAAGCTTCCGCCCGCCGCAAGGATAGAGCCTGTTACCACAGCACTAACCATCGACCCGGAGCCGACGCCTCAAAGTAAGTCTGGCCAGGGGTGTGAGCCAGCAACCACGTGACAGAGGGAATCCTGGTGGAACTGGACACGGAGGACTGGCTAATAGACTTGTATTCTGAGGTAAAGCTTCCCACCCAACCCTACCCTGAATCATCAATTTCATCATCGTCTGAGTCTCCTTCTCCGCTGGTTCTGTCCAGCCTAAAAACTGTGTCATTGAACTACAATGGTGGTCAGAATTATTGGCAGCCTTGGTAAATATGATCAAAGATGACTGTAAAAATAAATCTGCATTTTTTATCCTTTTTATCTTTAATTCATAAAATTAGCAAAAATCTAACCTTTCATTGAAGGAAAAGAATTGAAAGTGGGGGGGGGGGGGGAATCACATTATGAAATAAACGTTTTTCTCCAAAACTCGTTGGCCACAATTATTGGCACCCTTTTATTCAATACTTTTTGCAACCTCCTTTTGCCAAGATAACAGCTCTGAGTCTTCACCTATAATGCCTGATGAGTTTGGAGAACACCTGACAAAAGATCAGAGACCATTCCTTCATGCAAAATCTCTCCAGATCCTTGAGATTCCAGCTCCATGTTGGTGCTTCTTCTCTTCAGTTCACTCCACTCATTTTCTTTAGGGTTCAGGTCAGGGGACTGGGACGACCATGGCAGAAGCTTCATTTTGTGCTCAGTGACCCATTTTTGTGTTGGTTTTGATGTTTGTTTTGGATCATTGTCCTGATGGAAGATCCAACCACCGCCCATTATTGGATTTCTAGCAGAACCGGCCAGGTTTTGATTTTTTATCTGTTGGTATTTGATAGAATCCATGATGCCATGTATCTGAACAGGATGTCCAGGACCTCCAGCAGAAAAATAGGCCCACAACATTAAAAATCCAGTGTTATATTTAACCGTGAGCATGGGGTACTTTTTATACATGTGTGCACCAAACCCATCTGGTGGGTTTGCTGTCAAAAAGCTCTTTTTTTAGTTTCATCTGACCATAGAAGCCGGTCCCGTTTGAAGTTCCAGTCTTGTCTGACAACTGAATATGCTGGAGATTGTTTCTGGATGAGAGCAGAGGATTTTTCTTGAAACCCTCCCAAACAACTTGTGGGGATGTAGGTGCTGTTTGATAATTTTTTTTAAGCTTTCTGAGACTCAAGACTCAACTAATCTCTGCAATTCTCCAGCTGTGATCCTTGGAGAGTCTTTGTCCACTCAAACTTTCCTCCTCACCGCGCATTAGGACGATTTAGACACAGTTCCTCTTCCAGGCAGATTTGTAACATCTTTAGTTGATTGGAACTTCTTAATTATTGTCCTGATGGTGGAAATGGGGATTTTCAATGCTTTAGCTATTTTCTTAGAGCCACTTTCTATTTTGTGAAGCTCAACAATCTTTTGCTGCACATCAGAACTATATTCTTTGGTTTTTCTCATTGTGATGAATGATTATGGGAATTTGGCCTTTGTGTTTCCTCATGTTTTTTCTCCTGTGGAACAGGAAGTCATGGCTGGACAATATCATGTTCATGATCACCCTGGTGTGCTAAAAAATGTAAATATGAATGGGAATATACTTCAGAGATATTTTACTCATAAAAAATTCTAGGGGTGCCAATAATTGTGGCCAACGTGTTTTGGAGAAAAACATTTATTTCATAATGTGATTTTCCCCCCACTTTCAATTCTTTTCCTTCAATGAAAGGTTAGATTTTTGCTAATTTTTTTAATTAAAGATCAAAAGGGAAAACAATGCAGATTTATTTTTACAGTCATCTTTGATCATATTTATCAAGGGTGCCAATAATTCTGACCACCACTGTATATGGATTTAACATTTCCCATCCAGCTTTCTTCTCTCACCTTCACCACAAAGCTCAGCCAGTCCTCCAGCCCCGCCTCAGTTGTATGCTTGCATCTCCTCCATGGCACCTACCTCCTCCTGCTCCTCCCTGGTCGTCGTCATCTGCCAGTCTGCCTCCCCTATTTTCCAGCCCTTCGCCCACTCCTTGTACCATCCCTGCGCCATCTCCTCGTCCGCCTCCAAATCCCCCTCCATCCCTCCCTCTTCTCTTCAGTTACAGCACAAGGTTGCGCCTTCCGGGATGGGGCGTAATGCCACGGTTCTGTTTAGTTAGTTTCATTTTTCATGGACTTTTAGTTTTAATTTTAGTCACATGTGTTTCCTTTGTCTAGTTTCCCGCCACTCATGAGTCATGGATACTGATATGATTAGTTCTCTTAGTTCAGCTTGTGTCTCCTTATTAACCTTGTTTGTACCACTACTTAAGTTCCTTTGGTTCCTCTTTTCATTGTCAAGTCAAGTCAAGTCACCTTTATTTATATAGCGCTTTTTACAATGCAGATTGTGTCAAAGCAGCTTTACAGTAATAACTGGTATATAATTTTGGCTGCACAGCAGCTCTTAAAGAAGAGCTGGCCTTAAAAATCAGCTGGCCTGAATTCTGAGATCGCAATAGATGTGAAGGACTATAATGCATTAAGAGCTCGCTCAGGTACTGGGGAGCTAAACCATTTAGTGCTTTGTAAGTAATTAGCAAGATTTTAAAATCTATACGATGTTTAACAGGAAGCCAATGCAGTGACAGAACTGGGCTAATATGGTCATACTTCCAGGTTCTAGTAAGAACTCTAGCTGCTGCATTTTGTACAAGCTGTAGTTTATTTATCAGGCGAGCGGAACAACCACCCAGTAGAGCGTTACAGTAATCTAGCCTTGAGGTCATGAACGCATGAACTAACTGTTCTGCATTTTTCATTGAGAGCATATGTCGTAGTTTAGATATATTTTTAAGATGGAAGAATGCGGTTTTACAGATGCTAGAAACATGGCCTTCAAATGAAAGATTGGTATCAAAGAGCACACCCAGGTTCCTAACTGACGACGAAGACTTAACAGAGCAGCCATCAAGTGTTAGACAGTATTCTAGGTTATTACGTGAAGAAGTTTTTGGTCCAAAAATTAGAATCTCTGTTTTTTCTGAATTTAGTAGTAGGAAATTACTGGTCATCCAATTTTTTATATCAGCTATGCATTCTGTTAATTTTGTGAATTGGTAAGTTTCGTCAGGGCGCAAAGAAATATAGAGCTGAGTATCATCAGCGTAACAGTGAAAACTAACGCCATGCTTCCTTATGATATCTCCCAAGGGTAGCATGTACAGAGTGAAAAGCAACGGTCCTAGTACTGAGCCTTGCGGTACTCCATATTGAACTTGTGATCGATATGACATCTCTTTGTTTACTACTACAAACTGATAACGGTCAGATAAGTATGATTTAACCATGACAATGCAATTCCACTAATGCCAACATAATTTTCGAGTCTATTTAAAAGAATATTGTGATCAATAGTGTCAAATGCAACACTAAGATCCAATAACACTAATAGAGAGATACAACCACGATCTGATGATAAGAGCAAATCATTAGTAACTCTAATGAGAGCAGTCTCAGTACTATGGTACGGTCTAAATATCAATGTGCATGAACTGAAATTGTCAGTTATTGTTTGTTACATACCCTCTGTTACGCCTTGTGGATTTTCTGTTTTATTATTAAATACTTTTGTATTGGAACCTTTTGACTCTTCTTGATCTTTGGACTTTTAAAACTGTGACAATCATTATAACACGTTTTGACTGATCTAATTTCTACATTTTATTAAATGCTGTTTTATATATTACAACCCGAATTCCAGAAAAAAGGGATGTTAGAACGTTTTTTTAAATTTGAATAAAATGAAAACTAAAAGACTTTCAAATCACATGAGCCAATATCTTATTCACAATAGAATATAGATAACATAACAAATGTTTAAACTGAGAAATTTTACAATTTTATGCACAAAATGAGCTCATTTCAAATTTGATACCTGCTGCAGGTCTCAAAATAGTTGGGACGGGGGCATGTTTACCATGGTGTAGCATCTCCTTTTCTTTTCAAAACAGTTTGAAGACGTCTGGGCATCGAGGTTATGAGTTTCTGGAGTTTTGGTGTTGGAATTTGGTCCCATTCTTGCCTGATATAGGTTTCCAGCTGCTGAAGAGTTTGTGGTCATCTTTGACGTATTTTTCGTTTAATGATGCGCCAAATGTTCTCTAGGTGAAAGATCTGGACTGCAGGCAGGCCAGTTCAGCACCCGGACTCTTCTACGAAGAAGCCATGCTGTTGTAATAGCTGCAGTATGTGGTTTTGCATTGTCCTGCTGAAATACACAAGGCCTTCCCTGAAATAGATGTCGTCTGGAAGCCTTTATATACAGTTGCAAGAAAAAGTATGTGAACCACTTGCAGAATCTGTGAAAATGTGCAAAATTTTAACAAAATAAGAGAGATCATACAAAATGCATGTTATTTTTTATTTAGTACTGTACTGAGTAAGATATTTTACATAAAAGATGTTTACATATAATCCATAAGACAAAAAAATAGCTGAATTTATTAAAATGACCCAGTTCAAAAGTTTGTGAACCATTGATTCTTAATACTGTGTGTCATTACCTGGATGATCTACGACTGTTTTTTTTTTTTGTTTTTTTTTTTGTTCATGAGTCCCTTGTTTATTCTGAGCAGTTAAACTGAGCTCTGTTCTTCAGAAAAAATCTCCAGGTCCCAAAAATTCTTCAGTTTTCCACCATCTTTTGCATATTTGAACCCTTTACAACAGTGACTGAATGATTTTGAGATCCATTTTTCACATGGAGGACAACTGAGGGACTCAAATTATACAGAACCTCCTATTAAAAAAGGTTCAAACAAGGTCGGGGGGGGGGGGGGGGGGCCTTTTGAACAGGATGAAGAGGTCAAAATTTTTCTTATTTCGCTTGAATATCTTTTTCTTTTTCATTTAGTACTGTCCTTCGGAAGCAACAGAAGATACTTGCATGTTTCCCGGAAGACAAATTAAATACAATTTATGTTGATCTTCAAATTCCAAATGTTTTCACCCCCATCTATTAATGCATCATGTTTTTTTCTGGAGCATCAGTGAATGTTTGAACCTTTTTTAAAAGTTGTGTTTGAGTCCCTCAGTTGTCCTCAGTGTGAAAAGACGGATCTCAAAATCATTCAGTCACTGCTGTAAAGGGTTCAAATATGCAAAAAATGCTAGAAAACTGAAGAATCTGCAGGACCTGGAGATTTTTTCTGAAGAACAGAGCTCAGTTTAACTGCTCAGGACAAACAAGGGACTCATGAACAACCATCACAAAACAAAAAAACAGTCGTAGATCATCCAGGTAACCACACACAGTATTAAGAATCAATGGTTCACATACTTTTGAATGGGGTTATTTTAATAAATTCAGCTATTTTTTTTGTCTTGTGGATTATATGTAAACATCTTTCATGTAAAATATCTTACTCAGGACAGTACTAAATAAAAAATAACATGCATTTTGTATTATCTCCCTTATTTTGTTAAAATTATTAACATTTTCACAGATTCTGCAAGTGGTTCACATACTTTTTCTTGCAACTGTACCTTTCAGCATTCATAGTGCCTTCCAAAACATGCAAGCTGCCCATACCATATGCACCCCGATACCATCAGAGATGCTGGCTTTTGAACTGAACGCTGATAACATGCTGGAAGGTCAAATTTGGACTCGTCTGACCATAGAACACTTTTCCACTTTGAAATAGTCATTTTAAATGAGCCTTGGCCCACAGGACATGATGGCGCTTCTGGACCATGTTCGCATATGGCTTCCTTTTTGCATGATAGAGCTTTAGTTGGCATCTGCAGATGGCACGGCGGATTGTGTTTACCGACAGTGGTTTCTGGAAGTATTCCTGGGCCCATTTAGTAATGTCATTGACACAATCATGCCGATAAGTGATGCAGTGTCGTCTGAGGGCCCGAAGACCACAGGCATCCAATAAAGATCTTCGGCCTTGTCCCTTACGCACAGAGATTTCTCCAGTTTCTCTGAATCTTTTGATGATGTTATGCACTGTAGATGATGAGATTTGCAAAGCCTTTGCAATTTGACATTGAGGATCATTGTTTTCCACAATCTTTTTACGTTCTCTTTCACAGATTGGAGAGCCTCTGCCCATCTTTACTTCTGAGAGACTCTGCCTCTCTAAGACATCCCTTTTATAGTTAATCATGTTACAGACCTGATATCAATTAACTGGCTATACCAAATCATTATGATGACAGACTTTAGCTCAGGCATTTCATAATGATCAAACCACAAATCACATCTACTGTTGAGGCAAGTCACACGATTTTGTGTGTGTGTGCATTGAGGGATTATTCGGTAAATACAAAGTTCTGGCATGAAACTCTAGACGGGCAGGCTAATAGGTCCTTTAACTCAACCTGTTCGTAATCACATCATTATCTATAGGACACAGCTGATTGGTCCTGCTGTATTGGTCCAGCTTGTGTGCTCAAACTTAAATACATGGTTAGCATTTTGCTTTAGCAGTGCAGCACCACTTTCAGAAACCCTCCACCTTCCCAGCTCCACCTGTTTAGATCTTCTACGGGGTAATTCATGTCCGCTATATTGTACAGCAGCAGCATGCTTGCTCACAGCAGCGTGTCGTGTATGTTTTACCAGGAGCAAGTCTCGTACTTGTTCTGCAGCAGCAGCAATAAAAGCAGCAGCAGCATAGCAGATCTATTCCGCCAAGACCAAACATATCAACATTGTCATACCCATTACTATGCCAAACACTCAGAGAGTTGTCATGACAGAAATGTGTTCCCATCGTAGGTTATGCGCATGTATTCTTATCCGGTAAAAACATTATTTGCCTCAATTGAGTTTTTTATGTGCATTTTTAGAATTGTTACATCCACGCCTTCCCGGACTCCAGTTCCCAGCATCCTCTTGTTCCGCACACCTGTCTGCACTTCCCTCATCAGTCTTCCCGCCATTTTCCCCGGATTCCCAGCACCTGTTGTTCCTCGTCAGCACTCCCTTTAAGTTGGACACTTTCCTTGCACTCCTTGTCAGTTCTCTTGTTTGATTCTGTGTGTATGCTGTTTCTCTGGTCCTGGATTGTTTAATAAAGCCCATATTCTTGTGGATTTCCGTATTCGCCTCATCTCTCAGCTACGCACGGTAACAAGAATTTATGTGCTTCTTGGCGATTCCATCATGTGATATCCCAAAATGCGCATAAAAATAGGTGGATGGATAGCCTACATAGCTAATGACCAAAATTAAAATCAAACAGGTAAAGTAGTGAAACCAAAAATCTCGGAACACCTGAATGATTACTAGATTACAGTACTGATTTCCAGTAGCAGACAAGATATAAAACACAGCAATCCTAAATAGAAAATGGAAAAAAAACAAAAAACAAAGTGGCATGAAGACAGTCAGGCCCTGTCCCAAATGACACACTTCATGGGCCCTGTCCAGGCAGATCCATAGACCACAATGCCCCATGACTGTGACGTCACAGCAGATCACGCTTAATTTACCCCCACCCCACACAACTCAGTCTAGTGTATGATATTGGCATTATTTTTTAAATGTAATCACATTTAATACTTATTGCTACCTTAAGCTAACTGCCTTTTTTATAGTTCATTGTATTGTTATTTTCAATTGTGTATTTTTAAATATTTTATATTTAATATAAAATTTAATATAAATATATTAATATATATTCATATTTAATATTTGTTTGTATTTAATTTTTAACAGCCCAAGCATACATACAGGCCTATAGAATGGTGCGTAAAACAAATTCATAAAAAAAAACAAACAAACAAAAAAAAAAACCTGTAAATAATAAATCAGCTCCATAGCAGATTCCAAGTGATCAAGGGATCAAGGTCGTTCCATTTAAACACATTTCAAGGGTTCCGCCAGTAGTGGGCACTTGTGCAACGTAGCCTAAGCAATGACATACATCCAAGTGAAAGAGACAGAGGGAAGTTAGCAAGAGAAGGGCAGACTTAGACTTAAAGTGTTAGTTCACCCAAAAATGAAAATTCTGTCATACTCACCCTCATGCCGTTCCACATTCATAAGACCTTCATTCATCTTCGGAGCACAAATTAAGATATTTTTGTTGAAATCCGATGGCTCAGTGAGGCCTGCATAGCCAGCAATGACATTTCCTCTCTCAAGATCCATTAATGTACTAAAAACATATTTAAATCAGTTCATGTGAGTAGGCTACAGTGGTTCAGTATTAATATTATAAAGCGACGAGAATATTTATGTTGCGCCAAAAAAACAAAATAACGAATTATATAGTGATGGCCGATTTCAAAACTGCTTCAGGAAGCTTCGGAGCGTTATAAATTAGCATGTCGAATCATGATTCGGATCGCATGTCAAACCGCCAAACTGCTGAAATCATGTGACTTTGGCGCTCCGAACCGCTGATTAATAAGTGGATATGGCAACACTTCAAGAGTGCGCTTGCTAAGGATGCTGCTTTACAAGAATAAATAAAAAACAAAAAACAAAAACACAGCAGACAGAGATGCAGGCTCAACGATCAAACCTCCATCAAGTGCATGTTCACAGAAAAAAACACTGAAAAAGTAGCGCAGTGGAATTGGGGGAAAAAAACCTTAAAAGGTTAGTTCACACAAAAATAAAAATTCTGTCATCATTTACTTACCCTCATGTAATTTCAAACTCGTTCATCTTCGGAACATAAATGAAGATATTTTTATTGAAATCTGAGCGATTTCTGTCCATCCACTGACAGCTACACAACTAGCACTTTGATACTTCAAAAAGTTCATAAAGAGATCATAAAACTAATCCATATGAATTGAGCAGTTTAGTCTAAATTTTCTGAAGAGACTGAAGATCACTTTATATCTGAAGATCACTTTATATGCTGAACAGATTTAATTTAGGCTTTTATTTTACATCTGTTATAAGGTATTCCACTTATGTAATTTTCTTTTCTTTAGATTTGAAGCAGGATGTTTTTTTTTTTCTTTTTTTTTTTTTTTTTTTGCCACCCCAATGAAATCATTGGGTCTTACCTGGCCACTGAAAAAAAGTTCTGGCTACACCCCTGAAGGGTGCTCGTGTTTGACCTTTGCGTTTGATATGCACCCTCGAAGCGCACACGAAGCAGGCTCTGCAGCAGACTTCTCCCCGACAGTCAAAGCAGAGCTATGTCACTAAAGTGTGGACTCGTAGGAAGACCACAAGTGTTTAGCGTGCAATCTGGCACACTGGGCCTGTCCAAATACTCACACTTGTGGTTTTTTCACTTGGTCACTTGTCTACTTAAATGATTTCCGGAGTTTTTCCAAAGTGTTCAAGTGAGCGTGAAGACTGTTATAGTGATTTAAGATTTTTGTTTACTCAGTGGGACACACTTGATCACACTTAATCAGGCCTAATCTTCATTTTCAAACATTTTACAGACTACATATAATCTCTTTACGTTTTACGAACGAATTATATGCAACATCTAATTAATTTAACTTACACTGGAATTTTTTTTCCCCGAAGTTCCTGAACGTGATGAATAACAGGATACACTTAGGTTCAAAGACCGCCCGAAAGGGTATTAGATATAGTGTGGATTTAGTGTGCGTTAAGTGTACTGCCACTGTCGCCAGCTTGCTTAGTCAGGGACACTTAATATTCAACAATATTACTGATCTGCCTGCATTGACACCATTGTATGCGAACTGAACTGTGCTGGACGATGACATCACTGTTTTCTCCAGAGCTGCTGTATAGATAACAAACTAAATTAATAAATGATTTCTACAACAGAAATGAATCAGTACTGAACTTAAGCTGGACAATAGCCATGTTTCCATCCACCTATTTTTATGCGCATTTTGGGATATACTGCACAAAAAACGCTGGATGTAAACGCCAAGATGCGCATAGATTCTAAAAATACGCATAAAAAACATATGCGCTCAAATGAGTCTGAGAATTTTTTTATGCGATACGAAAACATGCGCATAAACTATGATGGAAACACTTTTACAGAATAAATTCCTTGATGCGCTTAAAAAAGACATGTGACTGTGATGGGACGGCATAACTGGACCAACCAGCAGACCGATCTCGTTGCACAGCATCTGAAATATTTTGGTTATTCTGTAATGCCTTGTAAAGTCTATATCGTTAAAGTGGTTCTGTATAATTCCCTTCCAGAAACGTCTCACACGATTGCATTCACAAATACCAGGCATCTGAATGCAAGAGAACATGACAGCGTTTATTGCAGTTAATCTGCGCGCTCTGAGGGTCAAGTAATTTATTATATACGAAAATTATTATATACAATACAGTGGCTTCTACTGCAGCAACTTTAATTTTTCTTAGTGATATTTAGCGCCAGTTTATCAGGAAGTAATGATTTTAGTTCTCTTTGACTCGCTGGATGGAAACAGTGCTTTATTCACAAATGTTATGTGATATTCCAAATTTGTGCACAAGTTAAATACGCAACTTTGGATGGAAACATAGCTAATGACACTGTTTCTTCTAGAGCTATACAGCCAAAATTATATTCCTGCTATCACTGTAAAGCTTTGAAATAATCTGCATTGTAAAAAGCACTATATAAATAAAGGTGACTTGACTTTACTTGACTTGACTTTGGCATTTTTGTGGCTAAGACCGTAAGAGTGGGTATTTGGACAGGCCCAGGGCCTCACTTGCTTCATACCTGAATGAATCAATTGTTTTTAACAATCAGTTGAATGCATGATTCACTGACTCGCTCATTAAGACGGTAACTTGCCGCCACCTACTGGTGGTTTTTGTTTCATAATATTTAAAAATAGGCTTTCATTTTTTTTCATTTCATATTTCTGTATTGAAGATGTTAAATATTAATATCATAACATTATTCATGACTATGCAATTGTAACTGCAGCGTAAATGCCACATGTGACACATTTCAGATGAAAAAAATAAAAAATAAAAACTTAATAAGCTGTGCTTACACCTTTATAACTGGGTATTAACTAATCATCAAGCTCAATAGTACTGTCCAAACAGACTAAGTGCTGTAATAATATCAAAGGGCACTTTATGTATTAGTTCAGGGGTGTGTCACAGTTGCAATCATGGCAGCGTTCTTCTTCCATGAGCGGGTTTGGCGTCACGGCATTTGTTTCCAGGCGGACCATTAAAGAACGTGACACGCACGTCTCCCGGACATCCTGTAGAATTCAACAAACAGATGACGACTTTGAAAATCCTGAAGTGTTTCCAGTTAAGTGTGCCATATGCATCAGACGTTCAGCCAACGGTCAGTGGGCGTGACGTCTGAGGCTGAGACTATAAAAATGCCCCTAGAAATAAATTTAAGGGGGCAAGTATTGCCTCATAATGGACATGTTAATTTCACTGTTTATGTCATTGTTTTACTGTCATTTTTGTCAGTTTAATGAATTTTAATCATTTTTATTGCTGCATAATTAAAGTTGTTGAATTGCTGATTGCTGAACTTAATTCAAATGCAAAGTAGTGAGGTTCGCAACAAATGTAGTGTATTGTGTGAAACATTTATCATTGTGTTGTATATAGTTTTTTTATGAATACTATTTACTTTTTACATAAAGGCAGCATGCAGTGTCCAGTAAATGGCACACTAATATTTCATGGAATCCAATCCACAGACAATCTCTTAATCTAAGAGTCTGCATGCAGTTTCTGGCTAAACCAGCAGATGTCATCTAAACCTCAAAACTATTTACCTAAAATTGACCTTTTGATGGCTCAGAATGTTAGACTTGTAGGTAATTTCTATAATTCAATCCTTTATTACCTCAATATTCTAAATTTTTCTTAAGTTTTATCAAGTAATGAGAACTATAGGGTTTGATTTAGGGATTAGAACTGTAAATTTGGCCCTTTTTTCCCATATAATTGATGATGTAACCCTGTTTTCCAGTGTTTATAGGCAGGTGGCAGTGTTCCCCACATTATTACAGAACTATACCACTGTACCACTGACCTTGAAACGTGCTGCCTGCACAGTACTCATACTCATCTAAGCTAACTTCACCCCAACCCATAAGGTTTGTCTAGACATCTAAAAACATCTTAATGTAACTTTTAAAGGAACTATTCAGTTTATCACTACTTTGAGACAAAGGTCCACATTTAAAGTTTAAACCAATCAATACTGGTTCTTCAAGACATGGTAGGGGAGGGTGGGGGGGGGAGGGGGTGTTGGAGTCTGATTGGCTGGATTTCAATAGATGGGATAAAAATGGCTCAAAGTATACCTGAAAGGGTTTTTACTTCCATAATGTCAAATATATGTCTGAGTAAAAAAAGACAATTGACTTAGGGAAATGGCGCAATTTGATTTTATCGTGCACAATACGACCAAGAATATGCATTAAGAAAGTAAATAGGCCAATTTTGATATGATATTGACTTCACTCACTTCTGCATAAACACATACATATAGATCCCAACACAGCAGTGAGTGAGATCACTAGAGGACAGAGCCAGATCATCTTCCGTCATATGTAATGGTGTAAGTGAACTCAACCTAATATTACAGAGCTAATTTTCACACTAGCCCTGCATGTAGAGGACACATTGTCCTCTTTAACCCTCATCAGATGGTTCACTTATTTATACAGGCTTTGATCTCCTCCTGCAATGTTGAGAGGCACTCTAGTGGAGGTGGAAGTCAAATGTAGAGAAATACAGGAGGCAGAACACGAACAGACAGTTCATGTGCTTAGATAAACACTTAATTTTAGAGTGGCACATGAACACTGGGGTTGGGGTCTTAACTGTAAATGGGGGAAATGGTCACCTAACACACGCAGATCTGAACAGTCAGAGTAAGAGATAAGACTCTTTTAGTTCATCTCCGACAACAAGGCTGATTTAATTAACCCCCCTCCCCCCTTGTGGTACAAGCTTCTCTACCAGCAGCTCTCTCTAGTCATTTCCTCTAATTAAAACTCAACCAGAGAAACCATATTTGGAGAGGTACAGTCACAGATCTGCCACACTACATCAGTCATGCACATGGTAACACTCCAAAACCTAGTGAGCTGCCTGTACTTTGACAGCATTTTAAGGCATCATAGGCATGCTCTCGACGCAAAGGCTGTTCCAAACATTAAAGGGGGGTATAATGCTATTTCATGCATTCTGACTTATTTACACTGTTAAAGAGTTGTATTCTCATGCTAAACATGGCCAAAGTTTCAAAACATGAGTTGAACGTATGACGGAGTATTTCTGTTCCAAAAACTCTCTTCCAAATCCTCACAGGATTCGGACTTTTTTTTTTTTCGAGTATCGGCCTGAGTGACGTAAACGGGGGCGGAATTCCTTGTACGGGCACTTCTCCCGGAAGGGCGCGCGCGCACACGTGGACCTGAGCGAGAGCGCAAGAGCACGCCCATCAACGCGCGCTCGGGTTTAGGGAAGTCATCAGCAGCGCTGCACAGGTCACAGGACTGCACGAAATCAACAATGTCACCAAAGAAGTGTGTTTTTGGTTGTGAGGGAAAGATAACCTTGCTTCCCAAAGAACCCAGCGTTAAGTGGAGCTGAGAGATTTGTTCTCACGCATTACATTGATGCGCTCTCGATATTTGTTATTAAAATAACCATAAAAACTGATAGTTGCAATCACATTTTATTGGTTAAAATGAATGGAGAATATCTCGTGTTTTTCCGTGGCTGCTCGAGCCCTCAGGATCTGCACTTATGGTTTTATAAACAAGGAAGGCCCAGTTCTACGCTGGATTTACAGATCGTTTGAAACTGAAAGATGGAGTGGTCACAGCGGTAATGATCCCGGTCATGAGTCGGAACTGCAGGTGGTGAGTAAAACTGCTTCAAATGTCTGTTTTGTTGGCAGTAGGCGCCTAAGTGCATATAATGTAAACAACACGAACATAGTGAATTCATAAATTCGTTATTCATCATTCATACGCTATATTCATTATAGTGATTCAAAAGTTATCCATGGATAATGTGATGGTGTATTGTGTTTAAATACAGTTGTTTAGCTGACCATTGATAGCTTGTAGACCATCTCTACACAAAAGCTGCGCATACATGGCAGCGTTTTCAACTAAAAACAGAAAACTTTTTATGCATTTTGGACAATCATTTACATGATAACATTTTGGTAGCCTGAAAACGCAAACTTTTAAAACGGGTTTTAACGTTAAAGTTTTTGAAAACGATACCGTTGTCGTCTCCGTTTAAACTACTGACATCATATGCATACATATTAAGCATTCAGTGCGTATGTGTGCAGGCGTGTAGTGTTTCTTTACAAACTGACATCCCCAACTACTGGACTGGCATGTATAATACAGCGTTTTTAGTTTTTCGCAGATCTGTGTGAACAGGGATGGTTTTGATAATGTTGTCGTCTATACGCAAAACTTTTCAAAAACGCAACCTTTAAAAAAAAATAGGTATACTTCAAGTTCAGGTAACACTTTATTTCGATGGTCCTCTTCCGTCCATTTTCCAGACATTCTACTAACTATAAGTAACTTTGCAACTACATGTCAACTACTAGTCAGAGTATTAGTAGACTGTATGCTTCTAGCACTTTATTTTGACGGTCCCCCAACAGACATTCTACTGACTACAAGTAACTTTACAACTACATCTCAACTTATTCTACTAACACGAACCAACACCTAACCCTAACCTAACAGTCTACTACAGTCTACTAATACTCTAATGAGAGTTAGTTGACATGTAGTTGACAAAATACTTATAGTTAGTAGAGTGTCTAAAGTGGATCGCCGAAATAAAGTGTAACCCAATTTCATTTTATTAAGTATACTTAAGTAAAATTCAAGTATATTTTTAAGTATACTTTATGTAGTAAGTATACAAATATCAATGTACAAGTAGTATACTTGTAAGTGTACTATTTTAATACTATTTAGGACTCAGTTGGCCCACTTTTTAGTGTATAGAAGTAGACTTTTAAGTATACTTTAAGTGTAACAGTAGTAAACTTTGAGTTCACAACTAGTTTACAACTACGTTTTTCGTTTGTACTGCAACTACACTTTGAAGTATACTCTCAGTAAACTCTTTATACTGCAAGTATACTTGTAAGTTTTTTTTTTTTAAATGAAATTATACTTGTAGTTTTCTTTATAAATCAGTATTTTCAAACAATGTAAGATTATAAGAAAGTATGTAACTATATATGTGAATAAAGTATTTAATAAGCTACTCAATCAAAAGTGTAAACACAACTACAACCCAAGTATACTTAGAATACTTATATTTAACAATTATATTTGTACTCAATCTTCTGATCAAGATATACAGTACTTAAAGAGTTAGTTCACCCAAAAATGAAATGTATGTCTTTAAGTACTCACCCTCCTGTCGTAAGTAAGTACTGCAAGTTTACACGGCAGCATTTTCAACTAAAAACAGAAAACTTTTTATGCATTTTGGACATTCATTTACATGATAACATTTTGGTAGCCTGAAAACGCAAACTTTTAAAACGGGTTTCAACGTTAAAGTTTAAAAGTATTTAAATAATGAATTTTATGTCTTTAAGTACTCACCCTCCTGTCGTCCCAAACCCTTAAGACCTTTGTTTATCTTCGGAACACAAATTAAGATGTTTTTGATGAAATCCGAGGGTTTCTGAACTACACATAGGCAGTCCAGAAAGGTATTAAAGACATTGTTAAAATACTCCATGTGACTACAGTGGTTCAACCTTAATGTTATGAAGCAACGAGAATACTTTTTGTGTGCAAAACACATGAGCAGCACGACAAACTCATTATTGACTGGCTCCACTGTCAGATGAACGAAGGTCTTATGGGTGTGGAACGACATGAGGGTGAGTAATTAATGATAGAATTTTCATTTTTGGGTGAACTAACCCTTTAAAGTGTTTTCAGATCATATAACAAATTTTCACTGCTGTTATAACTCTGCTATTTCTGAACTGTGAAACTTTTCCAGTAACAAAATATTATTTTTTAAGTAACAATGTATAGTGAAAAATACAAGTGAAAATAATTCACAAAACTTATTCTGGGCTTTATGCCATCAATTCAGTGAGTAGAGCTGCTGTTGAGTTAGCAGAGTCACATGGGTCCTTACTGCCAGGTACTGTTAGTAGATCCAATTTGCAATGAAGAAAATCTATTATTATAGACTGCACTAAACACTTGACTGTTGTTGTGGAAAAGAGTTCCAGCTTAATTTTGTACCTTCACAAAAATCTGGCATCTGGCATTTCAAGACAAGTCAGTTTACTTGCTGGTCATCTTGGTTACATTTTCAAGCAGCTATATTCCAGTCGTGCAAGTACAATTCCTATCTACTTGAATGTGAAAAGACTGAAGGTTAATCAGACAAACAATGATCTTTTTTTTTTTTTTTTTTAATTAGCTCAAATGAGACTAAAATACAGTATTTTTCAGTGTTGGCCAACATGGATGCACACTCTGGAGGGTTTCATTAGCTCAAATGCATCATTGCTCTTTGTACATTGTTTGTCTTTAGTACTTTTATTGCTCTCTTGCCTGCACTCCATCGCTGACATGTATCTCATTATGTAGAACCGATGACATTTGAACAGGCGTTCTACACTGTGAGCTATCTCCATGTTTTCTAGGCATCTCGCTGGGCACAGAGTCCTCTCCTCCACTCAGACATCAGCTAATTGCATTTGCGCTCTCTCTCTCTCTCTCTCTCTCTCTCTCTCTCTCTCTCTCTCTCTCTCTCTCTCTCTCTCTCTTCACAGCGATTTAGAGACAGCTGGTGCTTTTCCTGGAGCTTAGATACTGAGAAACATGAATCAGTCTCTCTCTCCTCTCCTTTCTCTCGCAGGTTAAATACCCCTATTATGATTCTCTCACTGGTCTTTCATACATAAATGTGTCGTTCCAAGTGAGAAATGACTGTGAGGACAAGAACATTGATTTTGTTTCTTTCAATGGAGAATTAAGTTTAGAGATTTCACACATTTGTAATCCTTGGTTAACATTCTTATTTACACATACAGTATAAAGCCAGTAACACTGAGTGTACAAATATACGAATACAGCTTGCCACCGCACATGACTTGTTTTAATAATTGCTGTCAATATGTAGGCCCTCTCTGGCTTCTGTCTGTCACCAGAAAAATAAAAAAAATATATATATTATAGTGTGTTTTCATGACTCTAGTTAATGTGAAATCAGCTACATTGTGGGGACCAGCCAATAATCCCTCAAGGAAAATACATTAATAAACATAATAAACTATATTTTAATTAATATGTTAAATTTGAGGGTTTGGTTTTAGGGGTACACTTTAATGAATAGAAAATATCATAAGGTAAATTTAACAGACCTTCGTCTTCACGTTATAATAGTAAGTTTACAAGTTTTTGTTAATTTATAAAGGGCCATTCCCACCTAATAACTACAACGTTAACTATAAAGTTTGAATCATTATAATTCTATGAGGATATGGTTGCCCACACCACAGCTATAATTATAAAGACATAGAGAACTAACATAGTTATCGTTACAGTTATAGCTTTATAGGTACCTTTGTAGGTACCTATAGGCACCTTTGTGCTGTACCATCATGTTTATAACATACTATAAGGTATTTAAAGGGTTAGTTCACCCAAAAAGAAAATTTCTGTGATTAAGTACTCACCTTCATGTCGTTCCAAACCCAGAAGACCTTTGTTCATCTTCGGAACACAAATTGAGATATTTTTGATGAAATCCAAGAGTTTTTTTTTTATTATTATTATTACTGTCATTCATGCTCGAGAAAAGTACTAAAGACATCATTAAAATAGTCAACGTGACTACAGTGGTTCAACCTTAATGTTATGAAGCGACAAGAATACATTTTGTGCACAAAAACAAAACAAAAATAACGACTTTATCAACAAATTCTGACTCTACCCTGTCAGACTCATATATGCAGTTGATGTAGTAAACGCAGTTCAGCGCGTCGGTGTTTACGTCAGAACGCCGACTCAGTTTTGAGTCTAAAAAAGAAGCTTGATTCAAATTAAATTAACACGTATTATAAAGACACTTCATATTTAATGGTATTAGATGATTTGTTAATTACATTTAATAGATTACACTTTTAATAAAACATTTCCAATTGGTTTGTACAAGGTGTTTTTGTGCATGTTTTATGCATCTGAGTTTTCACTGCATTTACACTGTTTCTGACAAGCAGGCGTCATCAGCGTGCAGTGTTTAGAGTGCTTTGAAACAATTAATTATTTTGCGAAGCAAAATGTTTCAAAAATCTGTTCTCCAGTCACCACTTTCACTTCTTTTTCTTTTCACTTCAGTGTTGGGGAGCCAAGAACATTGGCCACTGGTAAAGCCCATATGCAAAAAAATTGTGCATCTGAAATCTCTTGATAGTGATTCCATTATTGGGTCCAAGTTGATCTTTCACTACAATGCTAATCACAATTTCAAAAGATCTGACTAGAGCTCACATTCAAGGCATCTCAGCAAGGGTAACAACACATTCTGATATATTTCTTTACATTTCTTTAAATCAAAAAGCATTGGTCAGGTTTATATTACTTCAGAATTTCCAGTGAGTTTCATTCAAGATGATCAATGTTTGTGCTGATTAATATAGTAAAAGAAATATTGAAATAAATGTTTATGGGTATAAGTGAAGCATCATGGGACGTGGACGGGAACGGTAGTGATTGACAAGCATTTGGGCCAATAACAGAATCTCTGATGCTCAGTCAGTGTCTTCTAATTGGTTAGTTCTGATAGTTATGTTCAGAATAGAATAATAATGTTCTGCTTTTAAAAACAATATGTGACACTGTAACAAAGTTCAGGGAAGAAGGAGGTGGGAAAGGCGAATGTTAAATGTTAAATAACTTTAATTACAAAATAAACATAAACAACAAAACGAGAGTAAAGCGGCAGCCCCTCACAAACGACTGCCACATAAACTAAAACACAACATGAAGTCCCAGGCCTGGTCTTTTCTTATCTTGCACTGTAATCACTCCTGCTTTTATCCCTCCGGACTTCCTCCGTGGGACTTGAGACCATGTGTGGCGCGCAGATGACGCTCATTAACACTTACGCCACCAGCCTCGCTCCATTCCCACGCTTCTTGGCCCCGCCCTGCTTGCCACAGACACAATATGCAGTATTTGATAAACATTTATCTTTCAAAAGAGTGTTTATACAAAGCAATACAAACATCATGGTTATTCTAAGTCAGTGAGTAGTGATCTGTGGGTCTAGTACCTCCTTTTCTATCATGCTTTTAGTTTGCAGTTGTGTAAAACTGCAGCCATTTGTAAATGTTGTCAATATTAGCAGTATGATAAACCAGCAGACTAATTCAGCTAGCAAGCTGAAAATATAATTTTAAAGTCAAAGTTACGTATTGTATTTACATACTATTTACATTACATAATGTATTTAGAAAAAAAGAGTAAGATAAGTGTATGTTATTCCTTACAACATACACTCTAAAAAATGCTGGGTTAAAAATAACCCAAGTTGGTTTGAAAATGGACAAACCCAGTGGTTGGGTTTGCCCAGCATGCTGGGCAGTTTTATTTAACTCAACTATTATTAAAAATTACTATATGGCTGGCTTAAAATGATCCCAAAATAGGTTGGAAATTGAAAATCAAACACATAATTACTAGAAGCAACAATAACAATCAAAAGGTGAACATTTATTAATAAGCAATTTAATAAATGTTCATTGTTTAATTATTATTAATTAAACTTACTAATAAATGTTCATTTATTAAACATATTAATAAATGTTAATTTCCAACATACTCTGGATTCATTTTAAGCAAGCAATACAGTAATTTTTAAACAATAGTTGAGTTAAATAAAACTACTCAGCCGGTTGGGCAAACATTTAACCCAACCGCCCGATCGCTGTGTTTGTCCATTTTCAACCCAACTTGGGTTGTTTTTAACCCAGTATTTTTTAGAGTGTACTAGCATAGTACTCTTACTATTTTTACCAGATGTGAAATTCCGAATTCAGTCTTATATTCCTATATCTTTTCTTGTATATAAAATAGGAATAATATAAGACTTCAATACAACAACATTAGACTCTCTGCTGCCCCCACCAGCTCTGGAGCACCTTCACCGTTAATGTGTTGGTATTGCAAGTGGACCAGTGAACAACATAACAAGCTGATATTGTCTGGGAAATGTGGGAGTTTGAGGTAAATTCATCTGTAGTTTTATCTGTATTGACTCAAATGGCAAGACACAGGCAGTTGTGTGATCTTAACATAGCAGCCACCATCTTCATCTCATGTAAGCATGTAATTTTAAAGTGTACACTTTGTGGAAAAAATACTTAATGCACCTTCAAAGGCATCCTTACACATTGACACCAATGACCAATTAAAAAAAACAACACAAGCTATATTGTTAAAAAAAAAAACAAGCTATATTGTTCAAATGCAGATGTCCCTGTGGTCCATATGGAAGTATGGTTAGCATATGCCAGAGGAGGAACAGTGATCTTCCAGTGCAGTGCACACATTGAAGATTAGGAAGGCACTGCCAATGAACTGAAGCCAATTCCATGGGTGCTGCACACATCCACCAATCAGACGACATGGAATGTTGAGAATGCTGTTTCCTGTGACATACCACTGGCAGGGCAAGAGAAAACAGGGAGATGCAAGAAGAATAGGCTTTATCAGTGGGGAGGCAGCACTTACACACAGTACAAACAAAGAGACTGAATGTCTCTTAAAGGACACAAAAAGGACTGTGATAGGGGGAAGTTCATGTTGTGAGCACAGGGATTACCCACACTTATATGCACTTGTGTGTCTTGTGTCCTGAGCTTCAGTTTCCATGTTCTCAAACACTTCGCGATTTCAACTGAGGGGGGTCCACAGAAACAACCCACACCTGGAGCCCAGATACCCTAGCTACAGTCCTGCTATGCAGCACTAAACATCACAAACATACACATGTTAGCAGTGTCATTTTCATATGTGATAGTATGTAAAGCAATATCCCTGCATGTACAATCTCACTGTATTCCTTGTAGCTACAACTGATGGCATGTCATTTATGTTGTAAAACAAAACAGGAATGTCTCGTCAAGTAATGTTATAACCACATAATTATTGTTCATCAAACCCATAGGAAATTCTCAAGGGAACTTGTGGTTTGAGAATGCTAATTCCCTTCAGGGTTTAAGGGTTTAATAATTGAGCAACTATTTATAAAAGATTGTATTGTTTGTGTACTGTATCACACAATATTGTCACATATAGGGTAAATTTGCAAGTTATCGAACTTGACAGTCAATCGTTAAAGGGATTGTTCACCCAAAAATAAAAATTATGTCATTATTAACTTCTGTTGTTCCAAACTTGTATGCATTTCTTTGGAACACAAAATAAACAAATTTGAAAAATGTTGATAAACCATTTTGGTGACCATTGACTTCCACTGTAGATATAAAAAACACTAAAACAGTTCTCAAAAGACACTATATTGCCAAACGTATTGGGACACCCCTCCAAATCACTGAATTGAGGTGTTCCAATCACGTCCATGGCCACAGGTGTATAAAATCAAGAACCTAGGCATGCAGACTGCTTCTACAAACATTTGTGAAAGAATGGGTCGCTCTCAGGAGCTCAGTGAATTCAAGCGTAGTACCGTGATAGGTTGCCACCTGTGCAATAAGTCCATTCGTGAAATTTCCTCACTACTAAATATTCCATGGTCAACTGTTAGTGGTATCATAACAAAGTGAAAGCAATTGGGAACAACAGCAACTGAGCCACGAAGTGGTAGGCCACGTAAAATCACAGAGCGGGGTCAGCACATGCTGACGCACACAGTGCGCAGAAGTCGCCAACTTTCTGCAGAGTCAATAGCTACAGACCTCCAAACTTCATGTGGCCTTCAGATTAGCTCAAGAACAGTACGTAGAGAGCTTCATGGAATGGGTTTTCATGGCCGAGCAGCTGCATCCAAGCCTTACATCACCAAGTGCAATGCAAAGCGTCGGATGCAGTGGTGTAAAGCACGCCGCCACTGGACTCTAGAGCAGTGGAGATGTGTTCTCTGGAGTGACAAATCACGCTTCTCTGTCTGGCAATCCGATGGACGAGTCTGGGTTTGGCAGTTGCCAGGAGAACGGTACTTGCCTGACTGCATTGTGCCAAGTGTAAAGTTTGGTGGAGGGGGGATTATGGTGTGGGGTTGTTTTTCAGGGGTTGGGCTTGGCCCCTTAGTTCCAGTGAAAGGAACTCTTAATGCTTCAGCATACCAAGACATTTTGGACTATTTCATGCTCCTAACTTTGTGGGAACAGTTTGGGGATGGCCCCTTCCTGTTCCAACATGACTGCGCACCAGTGCACAAAGCAAGGTCCATAAAGACATGGATGAGCGAGTTTGGTGTGGAGGAACTTGACTGGCCTGCACAGAGTCCTGACCTCAACCCGACAGAACACCTTTGGGATGAATTAGAGTGGAGACTGCGAGCCAGGCCTTCTCGTCCAACATCAGTGCCTGACCTCACAAATGCGCTTCTAGAAGAATGGTCAAAAATTCCCATAAACACTCCTAAACCTTGTGGAAAGCCTTCCCAGAAAAGTTGAAGCTGTTATAGCTGCAAAGGGTGGGCCAACTCCATATTAAACCCTACGGATTAAGAATGGGATGTCATTAAAGTTCATGTGCACATAAAGGCAGGCGTCCCAAAACTTTTGGCAATATAGTATATGTTCCACAGAAGAATCGAAGCCATACAATTTTGGAATGGCATGAGGGTGAGTAAATGAATACACAATTTTATCCCTTTAAAGTTACCATGAAATTAAAATGGACAATTCTTACTTTATTTTTTTAAATGAAATAGTGCAGTATTTATTATAAATGATTAATCCATGGACATAATATTTTCTTATAATCTTTAATGAAAATAACTTCCCCTCCCTCTTACAATGACATCTCTTCTCTTTTTTGATGACGTGTTCACCGGTGCAAGGGTGGGACAAATTGTCCCTCACGTGAGATCACAGCAATAGCAAACCAAAACGATCCATTCAATTCCCAATCGAAAAAAGCCATTTCACTCTGATATACATCACAAAAGACTATTGCTACTTCCGTTTCATGCCGACTTTAAGCTTGGATTATTTTGTCCGTTTTCAGCAATTTGTTGTATGATAGAAACGGACATGGCCTGCACTAATTTCATATTAAAATTTGGAACACAGTGATTTATTCTACAAAATTACTGAAACTTCTGTTAAATATTCTAAATGTATAATTTTTAATGTGGAGCTGAAGAATCACACTTTCCCCATCTCACACTGTTTTCCGTTCATTATGCTAATGATGTGGCATGATTGGTTTTGATCCTTAGCAGCTTGATTGAGCTCATCCCTGGTGAATGTGTCTCTCCTCCCTCTTTCTTCAACTCTCTCTTTCTCTCTTCATGTCGCTGATTGCAGGTGAAACATGATTAAAGTGAAGACACAGCTGTTCAGAGTTGAACTGACAAAACAGGAAACATAATCATCTGTCCTGCTCTCTGAGTGTTACTGTCACTCTTCTCTCATTGCCTGAGTCAAAAGCCTAAGGAAAATACATTTATTCATGTTTTATTCACTTTTAATTTAGTCTCTCTCTTATCTACCAAATGCTTCATAAAATGCCTACAGAGCTCAACGGCTCCCAAAATAAAAACGTCATGCAAAATCACAGTAAGATAGATTTAAAAAAAATAACGTAAACAAGTCGTTGTTACATTGAACACAGGAATTGCAGCTAAATTCCCACAGTTGTGAGATTTGTAGGTAAATCAAGGCTAGCTACCCTTTAAATGGTAGTTAATATAGTACTATTCAGGGCCGAGGCCTCATATGTGAGAGGGTGGTACTGGTCTACCCATATAAGGGGCTTTCGCACTGGAGGAACCTTTTCATAGTTCCTAGAACTATTGGCTGAAGTACCCGGATTTTGCCGTGTTCACACCACAGGAACTAGGAACGATTTTAATTCTAGGAACTCCTTTTGGGGGAACTAAATTACCTCCTACTTCAGAGTAGGGTCTAAACCAGCACTATCGGTGATGTAAATGTATGTTGATGTCAAACACCGGCACCCGGCATTTTTAAAAAGTCGTGTAAACATATTTACAACCCGAATTCCTGAAAGGTTGGGATGTTTTTTAAATTTGAATAAAATGAAAACTAAAAGACTTTCAAATCACGAGTTAATATTTTATTCACAATAGAACATAGATAACATAACAAATGTTTAAACTGAGAAATTATACACTTATATCCACTAAATGAGCTCATTTCAAATTTGATGCCTGCTACAGGTCTCAAAAAAGTTGGCACAGGGGCAACAAATGGCTGAAAAAACAAGAAATTTTGAAAAGATTTAGCTGGGAGAACATCTAGCAACTAATTAAGTTAATTGATATCAGGTCTGTAAGATGATTAGCTATAAAAGGGATGTCTTAGAGAGGCAGAGTCTCTCAGAAGTAAAGATGGGCAGAGCTGTGAAAGAGTGCGTAAAAAGATTATGGAATACTTAATAATAATGGAATACTTAATAATAATAATAATGGAATAAGGCTTTGCAAATCTCATCTACAGTGCATAACATCAAAAGATTCAGAGAAATTGGAGAAATCTCTGTAGGTAAGGGACAAGGCCGAAGACCTTTATTGGATGCCCGTGATCTTTGGGCCCTCAGACGACACTGCATCACTCATCGGCATGATTGTGTCAATGACATTACTAAACGGGCCCAGGAATACTTCCAGAAACCACTGTCGGTAAACACAATCCACCGTGCCATCTGCAGATGCCAACTAAAGCTGTATCATGCAAAAAGGAAGCCATATGTGAACATGGTCCAGAAGCGCCGTCGTGTCCTGTAGGCTAAAGAGGAGGGAGACCTTCCAGCGTGTTATCAGCGTTCAGTTCAAAAGCCAGCATCTCTGGTGGTATGTGGGTGCATAAGTGCATACGGTATGGCAGCTTGCATGTTTTGGAAGGCACTATGAATGCTGAAAGGTATATAAAGGTTTTAGAACAACATATACTCCCCTCCAGACGATGTCTATTTCAGGGAAGGCCTTGTGTATTTCAGCAAGACAATGCAAAACCACATACTGCAGCTATTACAACAGCATGGCTTCGTCGTAGAAGAGTCCGGGTGCTGAATCGACCTGCCTGCAGTCCAGATCTTTCACCTATAGAGAAAAATATGTCAAAGACAACCATGAACTCTTCAGCAGCTGGAAACCTATATCAGGCAAGAATGGGACCAAATTTCAACTCCAAAACTCCAGAAACTCATAACCTTGATGCCCAGATGTCTTCACACTGTTTTGAAAAGAAGAGGAGATGCTACACCATGGTAAACATGCCCCCGTCCCAACTATTTTTAGACCTGTAGCAGGCATCAAATTTGAAATGAGCTCATTTTGTGCATTAAATTGTAAAATTTTTCAGTTTAAACATTTGTTATGTTATCTATGTTCTGTTGTATATAAAATATTGGCTTATGCGATTTGAAAGTCTTTTAGTTTTCATTTTATTCCAATTTAAAAAACGTCCCAACATTTCTGGAATTCGGGTTGTACTTCACAAACATGGAAAACGTCTCAGGTTACGTATGTAACCATGGTTCCCTGAGAATAGGGAACGAGACACTGCGTTTGAACGCATATGGGGAACGTCATCACGTGAACCGGTGTCTGAAAACAATTATCAAATCTCACCAATCCTATTGGCCGGCGACAGCCCATGACGTCATAATAGACACGACCCGGAAGTATAAGAGGAGCGCCTAGAGAAGCAGTCAGTACCTTATCGTCTGAAGGGACTGTTCAGCAGGCAGCCCCGATGCATGGCAGGTAACGCAGTGTCTCGTTCCCTGTTCTCAGGGAACCATGGTTACATACGTAACCTGAGACGTTCCCTTTCGAAAGGGAACTCTACACTGCGTTTGAACGCATATGGGGAATGATATACCCACGCCGCCATGCTTGAGGGGAGTGCATGCCAAAGATGGCTAGACAAACGTTAGAACTAGCAGTTTCAACTGAAGTGCCAGAACCACTCCCCCTACGGGTCATCCACAGAAGGCCTACCAAGGCCGCTCAAAGGCTTCTGGGACCAAACTTCTTTCCCAAGAAAAGAGGATACCTCTAAGGGAATGTGGCCAGGGGGCCCGAAGGAACCCTAGCCAGTCACTTGTCAGGGGAACAAAGTCAACCCCGAATGCCACCAGGGAGGCCGACCTGGTCTAAAAACAACCTAGTCTTGGCCAACGACCTGTCTGATCACAGAGTCTCAATTCACATTCTTCAGAGAAGATATCCAATAAGAGGGACTGCAAAGAGGCAGTAACCAACTCAGACCAGAACGTAGAGACGGGCATCCTGGATCACAGGACTCAGCTTAGCGCTTTTTACCCTTACCAATGAGGGGAGTAACACTCTGCTCAATCCTAGGATCTACTCAGCGCCTGATTATTTGCACTGAGGAGGCTGTGCACTCTAAAGAGACCCCAAACAAGGGGAGTACAACCAGCCTAGGAGCTGATCACAAATAGGGAGGCCTCAGAGAGGCCTTCAACCACCGACCAGCCTTAGGGAGCTAAGTACTATGCAGAAGAACCCTCTGTTAGTACTGGGCTCAACCTAACAGATAAACCGTACTGTAGGCACAAAATCATGGAGGCCCAGGAAGGGGCTTGCAACATGACGTAATTCTACATGTGTAGAAATATAACACAGCAGCCTTGCAAAAGGCCAAACGTGAAACTACATGCTGAATCTGCTTAAAGACACCCAGATGTGGGGAATAATTTAAAGGGCGGCCTGTGAAGGCCACACACCTAAAGCAGCTCACTTGCTGATAAAGCAAGATCCCACAAACATGGGAACTCGTTCAGATTGAAACCGAGTTAAACTAGCAGATAAGACTGTAGAGTGCCCACATAACAGTCTACCTCAACACATTCCAACAAGCAGTGTACTCAGTAAAAACACTTTTTACTCTTTGAGCAAGAGGAGTACAAATTTACGCCATCATGCTCTGAAGGAGGCCCAAAAAAGGGCCTACGACTCCAGAAAGACACGTGGCGTCAGCTCGTGGCAGTGTCTAAGCCCTAAGGGAGCCAATATGATAACCAAACTCTCCAGTGAGGTTAACTAATTCAACTCGACCTGAGCTAATTTAATCCACACATTCCACCAGGCAATGTACTCAGTAAAAACACTTTTTACTCTTTAAGCAAGAGTAGTACAGACCTACGCCATCATGTTCTTGAAGGAGGCCCAAACAGGGCCTGCGACTCCAGAAAGACACGTGGCGTCAGCTTGTGGCAGTGACTAAGCTCTAAGGGAGCCAATATGAGAACCAAACTATCCAGTGAGGTTAACTATTTAACTCAACCTGTGCTTAAATCTGTTCAACACATTCCAACAGGCAATGCACTCAGTAAAACACTTTTACTCTTTAAGCAAGAGGAGTACAAACTACGCCAACATGCTCTGAAGGAGGCTCAGACATGGCCTACCACTCCAGAAAAACACGGGCGTCAGCCAGTGGCAGTGTCTAAGCTCTAAGGGAGCGTAAACTGAGAACCATACTTATCAAGTGAGGTTACCTAACTTGACTCAGCCTGAGCTCAAATCTACACATTCCAACAGGCAACGTACTCAGTAAGAAACACTTTTTACCCTTACAGTAAGGGGAGTACAAAGAATATATGATGCCATGCTCTGAAGTAGGCCAGTATCGGCCTACTACTTCAAATCATCACGGGCATAAACCTGTGGCAGTGCTAGTTTTAAGTGAGCAAATTAAACATCTACCAACAAAACTTGTGATACAACAAGCTATTGTACTCTGAAGGAGGCCCAAAACAAAGCCTTCTACTCCAAACAACACAATCAAATTTTGTGGCAGTGTTTAACTCTAAAAAGGGAGCTACATAGGAACCAAACTGAATAGAGAGGTTCCCAAAACAAACTCAACCTAAGCTATGCATTCCAACAGGCCATATACTCAGTAAAAAACAATTTTTACCCTATCAGCAAGGGGAGTACAAACTTAGTCACCATGCTCTGAAGGAGGCCAGAACAAAGCCTACTACTACAGAAACAGGTGCTAACCTGTGGCAGCAATAGAGTTATTGGGCTCACAACGTGTAGGGCAAAAATTAGAACTGAAGCATTAACAACCCTGAGAAACAGGGGAGCACTTTACTTTCATTCATACTACCCTGACATTACAAGGGTGGATGCTTTTCACCAAAGACAGTAGATATCTGTACTGAACAGGATAGGGAACAGGAGCTTAAAGAAAGCTAACACTGTTTCACTCAAACTTGAATGTTAATTCAAGGGGTTCAGGGGAAAAGACTAAACAAAGTATAGAATGAATAGTTCTAGAAAAGTGGGGCCTAGCAACACTAGCATTCTCTTATACACATAGTGATAAGGGGCCTACCACCTGAGACAACGGCACCAGGGAGACTAGCAATAGCCTGCTACCTTAGCTACCTCTATCTTGCACCTACACCAAAGAGGTAATGGGCCTTGGCCTGACAACTCTGATAAGAGGAGGCTAGAACTAGGAAACTATACTGTCCTGACAGGGGTAGTAAAACATAGGGTGAAATGCTTCAGTATATCACATCCTATACCCTAGTTCTAGCCTAGGCCAGCTATAGCTGTTGGCTTATCTAGCCACACAAAAGCATAGATCTGCCTGCGCTTAAACTCAGCCTCTAAGACTCTCAACAGAGAGGAGGCAACTCTAAAACCCCTAAAATAAGAGCTCAGAGGAGCGAAGCTCAACCCAAGCCAAACAATGTCAGGCAGCCCCGAAGGCCGACGCTTAACATAGATCTATCTGAAGTAAAAGAGTGCCAATCTCTAAACAAACTCTAGCTATGACCAGAGGAGAAAGCTACTCTACCATATGCTGGCTGAAAAGGTGGCCATATAACCAACACAAAGAAAACCAACCTAATGGGAACTTCAGGGCCCTAAATCCCCTAATTTTTTACACACCCAGGAAAAACTATACAGGAAGACTAAGGTCAACACATTAAATATATAAATATAGACCAATCTTACTCCCTGCGGCTCGAAGAACGCAGATTTACCATCATAGAAGGATGGAATCTATGGTTCTTTCAAGCCTGAAAGAGCACCTCTACTATCAAGCCAGAAGGTGAGCCGCCAGAAAAATATATTTATCATGGGCCCAGCCCTCAGCCTGAATGTAAGAAGCGCCTGGGTCAAATAAATCCACTACTCAGGAGGTGGAAGAAGAGAGGAGAGGGTAGATGTAGCTGCCCTCATGGAGAGGGAATCAGTCACTGACGCTGCTGGCGTCTGCGATTGATCACCTCCCTCAGATCCTGCTTCTTCTTCCTAGAGTCCCGCCTTCTCTGGGACCTGCTCCGAGGAGGAGGAGGTGCCCGAGAGGCCACACTGGACTTCTGGCCCTGTCTCCGATCCTCGAATCGGGATGGACCAGGACCTCCTGTCTGTCTGGGCCCAGGATCAGATCTGAGCGGTGTGCAGGTCTTAAACGCTGCCGAGCGCGCCTTCGCCTCTCTGATCTTTCCCACCACTGCCTCGACGGAGGTACCAAAAAGTTCAGAGGGCGAAACTGGCGCATCGAGGAGAAAGCCCTTTTCTTTCTCCCCGATGTCAGCCATGTTCAGCCACAGATGTCTCTCCATGGCCACCATTGCTGCCATCGATCTACCGACCGAGGCAGCAGTCTGCTTAGTGGCCCGGAGAGCTAGATCTGCGGTGCGGCGCAGCTCTTCTACCGCCTCACGGGACAGACCTTGCCCCTGATCCAGATCCATCAGCAGATCAGCCTGGTAGGCCTGTAACACCGCCATGGTGTGTAAGGCAGCACCAGCCTGACCCACTGCTGTGTATGCCCTGCCATTCAAACGAGAAGTCATCTTAAGGGGCTTGGAAGGCAGGACCGGAGCTTTTAGTGTCGGAGCCCGCCCTGTGATGAGATAGTTTGCAAACGTCTCGTCAATAGGGGGCATCGACACATACCCATGCTGGCTCAATCCCTCAACATCAGCGAAATTAGCCTGCTGATGTCGGTGAATACGAGCCGAGTATGGGTTCTTCCATGCCTTCTCGATCTCAACATGTAGATCAGGAAGGAATGGAAGGCTCACGGGGCTGTCGGGTTATGGCCAGAAAGGAACCGCTCGTCGAGCTGTCCGCGTGCGGCCCCTCTCTTAATACGCTCCCAAGGCAGCTGCAGCCTGCCAGAAGCACGCTCCATAACCTCGAGCAGCTCCGCATACGCAGGGCAGGGAGGCTTTGAAGTTTCAGCAGGCTCGCCCGCTTCCTCTTCAGTCGCCATTTCCTGCTCTCTTGGGCTTGAAGCCAGAAGAGCACTTGCTGCTGGATCTGATGATGTCAACGAGAGAACATCATCATCATCCAGCAGCTCACCCTCGTCAGCCACTGGGGGTTCTCCTCAGCGAGCTCCACCTGAGAACCCCAAGAATTCAGCCGCCGCTCTGCCTCAGCACAGGCGGGACCAGAACCACCAGGCACAGATGCCGGCCCTTCTCCCCTCGAGATTTACACAGACAGCGCCCTCAAGCACTGTCCGTGCATGCTCTTCTCATCCACACACTTCCTGAAACGTTTGTTAGACATAGTAATAATTCTTACCAGATTTGAAGAATCGCAATCAGACAGAACAGTCCCTGAAGACGAAAAGATACTGACTGCTTCTCTAGGCGCTCCTCTTATACTTCCGGGTCGCGTCTATTATGACGTTATAGGCTGTCGCCGGCCAATAGGATTGGTGAGATTTGATAATTGTTTTCAGACACCGGTTCACATGATGACGTTCCCCATATGCGTTCAAACGCAGTGTAGAGTTCCCTTTCGAAAGGGAACAGCGATAATGACATATATAACCTGTTGTCTGCAGGGTTGTGTTCTTTTCTCCGCCTCAATGATATGTAATACTGAAAATTGTCATAGGAGATTTCGTCTCTTAGCCCCACTTTTTGCTCTTTCAGTCGTGTAAATTGTGTTTATATTCCATCTTCGTTATCTCGAAACCCATGACACACAACAATCACAGCTCTGATCACGGCGTCTTCCATCCACCGGTTTTTAGCGTTTGTACTGTAAATGCCGCGCTTAAAGACGCCGCTGTTGGCCGCTTCACAGTTCCTATTCCCTGTGCGAATGCAACCAGGAACATGGCCCGGGGGAGAAATTAGTTCTCGGGGAACTATCCTAGAGGCTAGTTGTTATAACTAAGTTCCTAGAACTATTTGGTGTGAAAGCCCCTACAGATGACTGGTCAACCGAGCTGTCAGAATAATGGTCTGGAAATAAAACTAAGCTGAAAAATCACTGTTTTTAATGTCACATCTGTATTTCATTGCTGACGAGCAAGTAGAGATAAAGAAACACCGTCGGCTTTCTCTCGTATATGGCACTGGTACGTCTGATTCAGTCTATTGAATCAGTTTGTCCAAAACAGCTCTCTTTCGCATGCGTATAGCTCTGGAAAATCTGATTCATTCCAGCGAAATGGTTCACCCTCAACGTATAGACATTGACTTATTATGAATACTTGTGGCTTGACAAGTGACAGTTTAAAGGTACTCTGAAATGGAACAAATGGTTCCACCCATTTGGAGGTTAATTTGATTATCATTCACAAGTTGAGTGATTAATTTCTTCATAAAAGACAGTTTATAGTCTTGTACATTAGTCTTTTTTCTACTGTTCTTCTAAAAATGTTGGCTTCAGCGATATTGTGCAAGCTCACATATAAGTCTGAAGTTGTAAAGTGATGCTATATGCTTTTGTGTTCTACAATCGTGTAATTGCTCACTGATAGTAAAATGTTAAGTGGTTTAAATTTGAACTTCTATGCCATGTACCTCTTTCATTCTCATGCTGTTGTCCCATAATGCAATGACATTAACGGCTGCTCTGGGAAATGTAGTTTATGACTGTTACATAAAGAAGCTCAGTGAACCACAAATACTACAGTTATTTACATGTCCATGTAATTTCAGTACTGCTTTGATGTTTAATAACCTGGAAAGTGATAGAGATGAAATGTGTGAATGTTTGACTCCTGATTTTATTGAAAGAGACAAGTTAGATCAAGCTCAATGGTGAAAGCTCCCTTGAAACCAATTATTCCACCTGAAAGCACATTCCTTGGTAAATATTGTGACTGTTCTGACATTGCTAAAGAAAGAGATCTGATAACAACCAAAATGTAAAATCAGGATCTTTAAACATGTGTCAAGTAAGTGCTTAGCAAAATCATGACATTGAGTGTCTTAAAATGCCATCATGTTTGGTAAAGCAAGCATAACCATTACTATTATTAGCAAATATGACTGTTTGTAGAGATAACAGATTTTAGTTGATACACAGCCATTAATCGTTTGTTCTTCTTTCTCAGTTTCTTATTTATTTATTTTTTTTGGCATTGTTTGAAAAAGACGCCATTTTGTCCTTCTGGTTTCAATGAGTGCTCTTTTGATAAGAACTCCAGCAGTTGGGAGAGACAGGAGGCTCTGTTGTCATCACAGGCAGACACAGCAGCTTGTGTTGGCAGCACCAGAACACGGCCAGACGGGGTCACGACCCCCCTCAGAAATCAAACCTGCACTCCGCCACATGCAGCGCTTCCGTTTGAAGTGTTTTTGAGGTAGAGAGAGCTTTGAGCAATGATAGTGGACCTTGATCAACAGCTTTCACATCTATTATAATCTTTTGCAGTCCTTAAAGTTGGAATGAAATAGAAGTTGTGAATATAGACGTCCCTATTGTAATGTATATCCAAGAGAAACTGCTTCTCAGGAAAAAAAAAAAAAAGTAGGACGAGACTTGATCTTGTCCATTGGATTGGATCGTTGTGGTTTGCTTTTGCTATTATTTCATGAGTGACAGGTTGTTCCGCTATGAGCTTAGAATTGTTCCTTTATTCCAAATAAATAGATTTTGTTCCACAAATAAATGTAAAGAGATTCACGAAAATGAATTAAAGGATTAGTTCACTTTCAAATGAAAATTACCCCAAGCTTTACTCACTCTCAAGCCATCCTAGGTGTATATGACTTTCTTCGCGATGCCAGTTTACACTTTCTTCGTAAGTAGAATATGACAGGCGGAAGCTAGATATTTTACTTCATAACTTGTTAAATATGGATTTTTTTTTTTTTTTTTACACAAATGCATCGCTTCGCTTCAGAAGGCCTTTATTAACCCCCCAGAGCCGTGTGGAATATGTTTATGATGGATGGACGTGGATGGAGACACTTTCTTCAGCTCATACTCATTGATCCCTTTCACTGCCATTATAAAGCTTGAATGCTTCAGGATATTTATTAATATTTCTCCGATTGTTTTCATCAGAAAAAAGAAAGTCATATATACCTAGGATGCCTTGAGGGTGAGTAAAGCTTGGGGTCATTTTCATTTGAAAGTGAACAAATCCTTTAAATTCACAAATAAATAAAATGAGATTTGCCAATAAAAAACATATTCACAAATATGCTTTTATGTTACAAACACAACTCTGCCTGGCATTCACTTCCTGTACATTTGTGGATGGCTTTCTGTGAATTTTTGAAACCATACATGCATTTGTGGATTGCTTCTTATGCATTTTTGGATTTTGAAACATTTCTAGCGTCAAGATCCACAAATAGGTGGACTCCACCCACCGTCTATTCAAGCCAATCAGATAACAGCCACATTGCATTGGGACCCACGTATATCCACAAATGCATGCAGTGATCCACAAATGCACAAGAATCGATCCACACATGCATGCAGCGATCCACAAATGCACAGAAAGCCATCCACAAATGCATAGGAAGTGATTCACAAATGAATGCCAGGCAGAATTGTGTTTGTGACATAAAAACATATTTGTAAATATGTTTTTCATAGCATTTGTGAATTTAATTCATTTTTGTGAAACTTCTAACATACAGGTGTGGTCAGAATTATTGGCACTCTTGGTAAATATGATCAAAGATGACTTTAAAAATAAATCTGCATTGTTTATCCTTTTGATCTTTAATTCATAAAATTAGCAAAAATCTAACCTTTCATTGAAGGAAAAGAATTGAAAGTGGGGGGAAAATCACATTATGAAATAAATGTTTTTCTCCAAAACACGTTGGCCACAATTATTGGCACCCCTAGAATTTTTTATGATTAAAATATCTCTGAAGTATATTCCCATTCATATTTACATTTTTTTAGCACACCAGAGTGATCATGAACATGAACATGTCCAGCCATGACTTCCTGTTCCACAGGAGTATAAACATGAGGAAACACAAAGGCCAAATTCCCTTAATCATTCATCACAATGAGTAAAACCAAAGAATATAGTTCTGATGTGCAGCAAAAGATTGTTGAGCTACACAAAATAGAAAGTGGCTGTAAGAAAATAGATAAAGCATTGAAAATCCCCATTTCCACTATCAGGGCAATAATTAAGAAGTTCCAATCAACTAAAGATGTTACAAATCTGCCTGGAAGAGGACGTGTGTCTAAATCGTCCTAATGCGCGGTGAGGAGGAAAGTTTGAGTGGCCAAAGACTCTCCAAGGATTACAGCTGGAGAATTGCAGAGATTAGTTGAGTCTTGAGTCTCAGAAAGCCTAAAAAAATTTATCAAACAGCACCTATATCACCACAAGTTGTTTGGGAGGGTTTCAAGAAAAATCCTCTGCTCTCATCCAGAAACAATCTCCAGCATATTCAGTTGTCAGACAAGACTGGAACTTCAAACGGGACCGGCTTCTATGGTCAGATGAAACTAAAAAAAGAGCTTTTTGGCAGCAAACCCACCAGATGGGTTTGGTGCACACAAGGATAAAAAGTACCCCCATGTCCACGGTTAAATATACTGCTGGATCTTTAATGTTGTGGGCCTATTTTTCTGCTGGAGGTCCTGGACATCTTGTTCAGATACATGGATTCTATCAAATACCAACAGATAAAAAATCAAAACCGCTGACCGCTTCTGCTAGAAATCCAATAATGGGCCGTCGTTGGATCTTCCATCAGGACAATGATCCAAAACAAACTAGTTTTATGAATTAAAGATCAAAAGGATAAACAATGCAGATTTATTTTTACAGTCATCTTTGATCATATTTATCAAGGGTGCCAATAATTCTGACCACAACTGTATATATGTGGATCTCATTAGATTAATTTGTAAATATGTTTAATTTTTGTGAATCTCTTTACATTTATTTGTGGATCATAATCTATTTATTTGGAATAAAGGAGTGATTCTAATCCCATACTCCACACTTGTGCCAGCACAGAAGAGAAGGATGTCATTGGGTTTCCACTGACAGAATTTGGCTAAATTTTCATTCATTCCTTGAGGGAAACCCAGGAGTCTGTCACTGTGGCAGGCAAATTCTGACTGGAAAGGGAATTCCATGCAGGTTCCTCCATCAAACCAAGTTGGAAAATACTGACTGCATCCTTACACAACACATTTAAACATAAGCAAATGTAGTCAAATAAAGGTTGCTTCCACCTGGGCTTAGTTTTGTTATGTAATGTCAGGAACACTCCTCTGTTTATGAAAACACTCTATTACAATGGACAAACAAAACTGAATATTTTTGCATTTCCTTTTAATGACTCCACCACAAGGTGAGACAGCAGTGTAGATACATACAATTGTTGTATCATGGTAGCAATAAAGTTCAACACTGACTGCCCACTTTTTTAAAGAATATTGCAGGTTAGTACAAGTTGGGCTCAGTTGACAGCTTTTGTGATTATCGCATTAATAATTATTGCAATTATTTTTGAATGAATTAACTACTCATCCCATAAAGCATTGTATTTATTAGTTTGCATTAATTATTTCACATTTTCAATTTTTTGTAATGGTTCAACATCCCGCATTAACATTGCCTAGGTACAGTGTTATCTAGCTAGCAAAGGTCGTTAACATTAGGTAATGTTACTTGTCTCTTCTATATTTGCCTGCAAATCTCACTATTGCCACACGATTGCTACGATAACTTTTTACAGGTGAATTTCACTTAAGGATTGTGGGGCAGTGTAGCATTTTACTGTGAATTTGGCAATTCATACTATATATTTGTATAAATTAAATTAAAATCAAGCTGACATTATCCTCTACAAAAGTATATATTGCATTAATCTTAAAGGGTCATCTTAAAAGGTATATGTTACTACTAAAAACCATTTCACAATATAAATTTTGAGTGCTGTTTTAACTTACAAACACTTATGTTACAACAGGACTGAGTGTGTGTGTGTGTGTGTGTGTGCATGTGTGTGTGTATGTGTGTGTTTGTGTTTGTGTTTGTGTATGTGTGTGTGTTATTCTCCATCATCACCTCATTAAGCCTGGAACAGCAGGTGAGTAGAACCCGGCCAATAAGAGCTTTAATCAATCAGCTGCTAATGATGCATGCTGGGACAGGCAGAGTGTGAGGTGAGGGATGTAGATCTTGAGCATTGGTTAAGTGGGGACTGAAGTGTTTGGTGTGCTTTTCTTTTTTGGGTAAACCCTGTGTTGAACATCTGAGGGAGAAGTAATCAAGAGAGTAGTCAGGAGAATTGCATGAGGTGTAGATGGCCCGTGTTTTGCAGCTCAGAGAAATATTACGTAAGTGGATTGTGCCTAGAAGCCTGAGCATGCCAGGTCTTGCTGTTGCATCCTGGGAAAATCTGTGCATATGGGTGTGTGTGTGGGAGTGGAAAGACAGACTGTGTGTGGAACTGTAAATAGCCCAAGTGTTAATAACACTCATATTTAGGACATTTTCCTGTCACTGTCTTATGACTACATTACGTTTTCAAATGATTCACCCAATCAGCTCTAATACATAAAGGTAAAATTAAACGTATCCATGCAACTGAAGTGGTAAGATGTGTGTACAGTATCTTTGTGTGTGTTTCTTTTTTTCTGGTAGTAAATGAGTAACTGAATTTCACAAGATAATGGTTTAACAGAAAAATAAAAACAAACAAAACAAAAAGGAAGATGGGCCAAGCATATACCCCAGAGGCACTCCGTTATCAGTCTAATGACTACACTCACTATATGTATATGTACTACACTCACTATATATGTGTATGTATATATGTATGCATATGATTGTATCTTGAAACTGGAAAACTCTAAAACTAAACTAAAACTAAGAATGATAGCATTAAAGCTAAACTAAACTGAAAATACTGTTTTGGCACAGTCGACATAATATACCAAAGCAAGAATATTAGTTCAGCTTAGATATTTTTGCTCTTCCGACATTTTATTAATTGGCGTTTTTAAAGTGCAGCACTATACCAGCAATTCTTGGTAAAGGAATTCTTGATGGTTTATGCTAAATTTTTGAGACTGTCCTCAATGCAGCCTGTTGCGCAATGACGTATTGGATTAAATCCAATACATAGTGGATGTTGTAGCATGCATGTTCTGTGGTGTAGTTTGATGATGCCATAAACGCATGTGCAGTAGTGGAGCATCACACGATCTTAGCATTAAAAGCTAAATGTAATCGATGAATAGTGTAAACTGACCTAATTCTAAAGGCCCTGATATACTCACAGCAAAATTCTTTTTCACGCTTTGCTTAGGGGTAAAAAGAAGTTCAAAATGTGTGACCAGCAATATACTGTTAGCAATCATTCCGATGCCGCCCACACACACAACATGAATACCAGTGGATGTCTGACGGACTGAACAGAAGAGTTGAACCGGTAGAGCACCAGAGCACACTTACATATTTCCGGAATGTTTGCTTTGGCAAGCTGTTTCGAACTCCTGAAATAAACACCAAATAAACTTCCTTTTGTACTGATTTTGTTCGAAATGATATCACACCTGTTAGTTCTTCGATTTCACTTGAAGTATATCAGGGCCTTAAAGGGTTAGTTCAAAATATTCATAAAGCTTCGAAGCAGTGTTTTGAAATCGCCCATCACTAAATATTGTTGAAAAGTTATTTTGTTTTTTTGCCGCACAAAAAGTATTCTCGTCACTTTATAATATTAAGAGCCATCGGATTTCAACAAAAATATCTTAATTTGTGTTCTGAAGATGAACGAAGGTCTTACGGGTGTAGAACGACATGAGGGTGAGTAATAAATGGCATTATTTTCATTTTTGGGTGAACTAACCCTTTAACCCTATATGACTGAGCATGCTTTACAGACTGCAGCGAGGACGTCTTGGGATTTTTTACTGGATCGATCTATTTATCTTTTGTTAGCTTTTTAGACTTTGTCAAGCAAGCATTCAAAATTGGTTGTTTTTCTAATTAAAATGAGTCAAATTAATCTCTTTACATTTCAGTTCAATTCTGTTTTCTTATATTTAAATGTGAATTGCAATTCTGTGTCCTGTGTATACATTTACAGAGAGTGTTCCCCCGCATGCGACCCGAGACGCTGGGATAGGTGCCAGCATCTCCAGGACCTTACAGAGATAGGATAGAGTCGTTGGATAGATAGATGGAAGTCCCTGAATGATTTGGTTGGGTCTGTGCTAACTTGAGATATTGTGGGACATGGTATGGATCAAATCTAGTGATCATTGTTTTTTTCTTATAAATAGACTGTATCAACTGTGGTATAAACACTATAGCAAAATCACTACCAACAGCCATTTCTTCTGTCACATGCTATATACTGTTATTCACTTGTACTATTATCGGATTTGTCCAGGGACATCCCTGTTTCTGTACAGATAAAATAGGCCTCTGGTTACTTCTGGAATACCAGTGTCTGCTTGTGTAATGCCATTGGGAACCCTGGCTGTGAAATTTGGGCTACATCAGAGAGCATACTGGGAGAACACTCAGAATAGCCAATGGCTATGGAGCATGAATAGAGTAATGCAGAAGGTTAGTCCCTCATATTCTCTATTTAAAAGTCTGATTCATTCTTTTACTTTACTCCATGGCAGCTCTCTACACCTCCTGTTGTTCTACGGTTCTTTTGGCATTGTAATGATGGACCACATCTTAGACTGTGTGTGTGTGTGTGTAACAATGCTGCTTTGTCTCCTACAGAGTGCTGGAGCTCACAATAGATCTTTTATCCAGTGAGTGTTGTGTTTCCAGACTGCAGGCTGCCTCTTCAAGTCAAAAGTGTGACAGCTTGCAGTGGCCTTACTCTATATGCTATTACTCACACACACACACACACACACACACACACACAGGTTTGTTTTGCTATCAAAGTAAGGACATTCCATAGGCGTAATGGTTTTTATACTGTACAAACTGTACATTCTATTCCCCTACACTACCCCTACTCCTAAACCTACCCATCACAGAAAAGATTCTGCATTTTTACATTTTTAATAAAACATTGTTTAGTATGTTTTTAAAGCTATTTTAAATATGAGGACTCATGAAATGTCCTCATATTTCATGTTTATGTCATAATACCAGTGTAATACCCATGTCATTATACAAATTTGTGTCCTCATAAATCACAAAAACGCACACGCACACACACACACACACACACAGTTTTACTCTTTCTTTCCTTTTTCACCCAGCCATTGATACTCATACTGTTACATCTCGATTGCATCACTACTCTAAACTAAACTAATATGCCCATTCCTCATAATGCCGCAGGACAAAAACAATGGGCCACTCTGAAAAATGCCTAAAAACAAGAAGATGGTCAGTGGAGCTTTTAGACGATTCCAGGTTATAAACAAGTTAAAGGGTTAGTTCACCCACAAATGAAATTTCTGTCATTAAGTACTCACCCTCATGTCGTTCGACACCCGTAAGACCTTCGTTCATCTTTGGAACACAAATTAAGATATTTTTGATGAAATCCGAGGGTATCTGATCTACACATAGGCAGCAACGTCATTGCACCTTTTGGCGTCAACATCCCTATCCCTAAAATCAGAGGGAAATGATAGGTAAATAACACTGATGCAGAAGCACTTAACCCTGGTTGTAAGCCTAAACTTGCAATAAACTGTAAACTTGTCCCTCAAATCTATTTTATTGGAATATTGTTCCAGGATCAACAAAAATATTGATCCAGGAACATGTTGCACTTGGTAAAATCAGGTTCTGCAAATTAACCACTGGGGATAGTTGTAACAAGAGGTAAGACATTATTTTACAGTGTCCTTGTGTTACATGTACTTACTGTAGTATTAACAGTAAATTATACATAATTACATGCAACTAACCCTAAATCAAACTCTAACCCTGGGCGTTATACTGTTTGCCTAGCAGCATTTATAAATGACATTCACAGATGTCATTTCATGTTGTTGACATTGTTTCCTTTTTGCTAAAAATAAACACTCTGGAGAGAAAGATTATATTTAAATAAAATTAGTGCATAAAATGTATCAAATAAAATAGAAACAACACATGCCGTTTGCCATTGTGGCTATCTCTCTGCAGCCAAAGCACAAGCCTCAGGCTATCTGGGTTCACAGAACCATTCAGGCTTGCAGTGAAGACCGCTGGTTGGTGTGGGAGCTGAGGTTGGATAAGGTCAATTTCCAGCTGTACTTTTGGCTGAACTTTGTTTGATTACAAAGGAGAAAACAAACACTGAGCCATTTCCCGAAAGAAAAGCTGGCATTTTATATGAAATAGTAGTATAAAATATAATTACATTGATCACCTTTTCTCTTTCCATTTGCACTGCTTTTTAAGCACCTGAAGTCAAACTTATTGACGCCAATTTGTTTATTCTTGTGAAGGTTTGCCTGTATTCTATAGTGATGTGAGATGTCAAAAATAAAAATAAATGTGTAATACATACATCCTTATGTGGGGCTGAATGAGTGCTGCTGGTGTCGGGGAGCTGCATTTCATTGATGGCATCATGAATTCACAGATGTACTGCTCTATACTGAAAGAGAAGATGCTACCATCACTCTGTGCCCTTGGTCGTCGTGCACTTTTCCAACATGACAATGATCCTAAACACACATCTAAGGCCACTGTTGGATTTCTGAAGAAGAACAGGGTGAAAGTGATTCAGTGGCTCCTGATCTGAACCCAATCGAACACCTATGGGGAATTCTGAAGAGACAAGTTGAGCATCACTCTCCATCCAGCATCCAGTCTCTAAAAGAGGTCATTCTTGAAGAATGAAAAAAGATAGATGTTGCAAAATGTCGCCATCTTGTTCATTCCATGCCTAAAAGACTTGGTGCTGTCATTAAAAATCATGGAGGCCATACAAAGTACTAGATGTAGTAGTTTTTGTTGTGGGGTGTACTCATTTTTGCATGTAATTAAGTTATATTATTAACCTTACTTTCATTTATAAGTTAAACAGATGTTATATTAAACTTAGTCTTTTGGAAATTGTTTTTGTGTTCATTGAGATATTGTTCAAAATGTTACTTTTCAAAGGGGGTGTACTCATTTACGCTGAGAACTGTATATATATATACTTCAAAAAAGTTAGAAGCACCAGCAAAAATTTAGGAGCACCACAACTATAACAATTTTATGAGATTGTTTTAAATATTTTTGAATATATAAATAAGAAATGTTGGAAAGAAACGTTTAACGTTTAAACAAAACTAAACCGCCAGTAGGTGGCGGCAGGTGACCGTCTTAATGAGGGAGTCATTGAGTCATTCATTGAAACGATTCATTCAAACGGATGATTCATTCAAGAATGAGGCAGTTGTTTAAGAATGGGTCAATGAATCTTTGACTCAACCGATTCATTCAAAACGCTGAATCATTCAGACTAATGAAAACACGATTGTGTTGTCGTGAAATACACTGTGGTTCTGCTGTGGTCTTTGTTTGGAACTATTTTCGCTGCTAAAACAGAACAAAAACAGTCAATATTGTGTCTAAAATGTAAGTGTGTCTAAAATGCTCGCAAATATATTTTGAGGTCGCACACATTAAATTTAGGCAGCATATGCGACCAAAATGGTCGCAATTTTGAGCCTTGTAGATAGATAGATAGATAGATAGATAGATATAGAAAATATAATATTATCTCAATAATACAAAAAACAAGACAGCAATAAACTTCATAATATTCATAATGATATTTGAGAATAGAGTAGGTCCATCCTATTTTTTGAAAGGTTTACCCACATGGAAAAACAATCAATTAAAAAATAATACAATTATCTATCTCTTACTCTCTGTGCTCCTTCCTAACTCTCTTTCTCTCCATGTGTGTCTCTCTGCAGCTGCTCTGTGGTTTACTCCAGCTGAACAGCCTTTTGGGTTCTTTACAATCTGCCCCCCAGCTGCCTCAATTAGAGTCACGATCTTATGGGCCATCCCGCTCCAAGGACAGAGCTGTCTCTCTCTCTCACTTTGTCTCTCTAACCAGCAGATGGTTAATGATTCATGGACAGGGTTGGTAGCTATGCGCACGTGTTTTGGTGAGTGTAGCATTTCTGAGGACGTTCCAAGGTGTGTTTTGTGCATGTACGTGTGAATACTCTGAATGGGGGATGGTAGGTTGAGGTCACTTGAACTCAAAAACATGTTTTTGTGTTTCTCATCTCTAAATGCTGACATAGCTAGAATTATTTAAAACACTGATTCTCACTGTATTCAAAATACCTTTTTGGGGGGTTTATCCATTCACTCACAACTCTTAAAGGCAATGACTTTCACACATGCATACAGGTGCTAAATTTACATTGTTATATAAAACTTGGACAAATGTCACATTTATTTGTATAGTTTTACTGTAATCCTCTCTTTTTGGTGTATTTTTTTTTTTTTTTTTTGTCATTTGGCTTAAAAGTTTAGAATGGAAACCCATTTTCTGCTTTCTTCCTGCTGTCCATAATAAGAGGAAGTGACTCTGGTCATAGGGGGCTCTGAGGGAGATGCCACACTTTAGCAATGTGCCCACTGTCAATCTCACAATGATTATGTGTGTAGCTTGGTGCATGCATATACTTAGTGTGTGTGTGTGTGTGTGTGTGTGTGTGTGTGTGTGTGTGTGTGCCTCCTCCAATCCTCTCTGGTCTCCTCCTCCTAAAAACAGAAACACAATAGCCCCTATGAGAGAAAAAGAGAAGTGCTCACATTGTGAGCAGCCAACTTTCCTTGTGGATTTGGAAACAAAGAAAAGATGGAGAGAGACAATGGAGACAGTCAGTGTAGTCAAACAGAGTGACACACCTCTACAGCAGAAAAGAGAGATAAAATCAAATGGCTCATTTACATGAAAGGCCTGTGGACAATACTGCTTCTGCCTGCATATGAAAATCACACTCTGACTCTCAGAGGAGCCAGGCTGCATTATGGAAAATGAAAGGATGGTTCACCTCAAAGTGTGCTCAGCAACAGCCCATTAACTGATCTAAACGAGATCCAACTAAGACCAAATTCATCATTGTTAACTCCTAAGATTTTGCCGCCAATTATGTGGCACATTTATTTAATTTATTTGCACCCTTGTGCTCTTTAAAAGAATGAAGCATGACAAGACAACTGCTGACATTAACTTGTGTAGTTTTTGCATAACTACTAAATTTGTGCAGTGGAACAAAACAAACATGGAACAACTTAAAGGATTAGTTCACTTTCAAATGAAAATTACACCAAGCTTTACTCACCCTCAAGCCATCCTAGGTGTATATAACTTTCTTCTTTCTGATAAACACAATCGGAGAAATATTAATAAATATCCTGCTTTATAATGGCAGTAAGCGTTACCAAACGAGTATGAGCTAAAGAAAGTGTCTCCATCCACATCCATCCGAAATGGAAAGAACGGACTTATGTTCTCGTGAAGACCAATTGCTTAAGAACACATATTGATAAACGGCCTGTCCTTCAGTGATCTAGGAAGAAAGCAAAAAACAACAACAATAATAAAACATTTCATCGTAATACATTTTACGGACAGGTTGAACTGTACATGGTGGAGAAAGTAACTTTATCTGAAGGCAGATTCAAGCTGACAAGTATCACTCTTTCATTAAGCACCATCCATTGATATCTCAGTAACAGGGGGATTGTAGATCCAGCAGGGCCCCACTGATTGAAGTTTGTCTGTCTGATTGCAGTTTGCCAATCAATCAATCAATCAATCAATCAACCAACCAACCAACCAACCAACCAACCAACCAATCAGTCAATCAATCAACCAACCAATCAATCAATCAATCAATCAATGCCAAAATTAATTGTCTTATAGGGTTAAATGGCAAAACTGGTAAGGTACACCTTTGAAACATGACAAACACAGATTCTAGAAAATCTATATGTGTTTCTGTTAGTCATCCTGTTCCCCTGAGTGCGAGGAACCAGTGTGCCATTTTGGGGTTTGTGTTCCTTAGCTTCAGCCATCAACTGAAGTGAACCATGATATGTTAAACTTCAGCTCAAAACTCAAGAACTTCCCATTATCTTGTTAGGGTATCTTTACTTTTGTTGTGGCTGACAAATGTTCTGGATAGGATGGGAAAGATCTGTGCCAAACTATCTCTGATAAATCTGCGAGGTAAAGTGTATATTAAAGTAAGGTGAATGCACCTTAAGAGGATTTCAATTTTTCTTCCTCTTTAGACCATGGATCCTTTCTAGATATCCTTATCTAGCAATGATACTGTAACCCTAATTCTGGCCTTACAGTCCAAGGAAAACAAGTTACTCTGTCTTTGTCTGAGGTTGAGGAAAGTTCCTAAGTGCTTCCACCTTCTTCCCCTGGGATCCTTTCTCCACCCTGCTCAAGCACTTGATCTTACTGCAGTTGCCAAGGGCAATTCTGGAAAGTCTCAGCTTCACAAATCATCAAAGAAAAGAACATCTTTCCTTCCTTACTTCTGCCAGGTTTTGTGTTGATTTACTGGCACCTTAGATGCAACCTTCAGAATAATACCAATGCATTTTGGATTTTAATATCCAACTTGTCAAAAGACACCAAGCCCAAACACACTTTAAAATGACTTCTTTAAAATGTTTGTCTCTTTTGAAGTATCCACAATCAAGACTAGATCTAAATTACATTTTAAACTTGTGAAGAGATCTGAAAACAACAGTGGGAAGAAGGCACCCTTCAAACTGGAAAGAAATGTAACAGTTTGGACAAAGAAGAATGAGCCAAACTCTCAGTACATAAATGCAGGTTTAGGTAACAAGTTTTCTTATGCTGGTTTTGACCAAATCATTCAACTAAATTATAACCTTGTTATAAGTGTTACGTTCTTTTCATCACAAGGCCTGCAGATCCAAAATCAGTACTGTCTCAACACCCACATGTTTGTAGATAAGAACTTAACTCTTCTTCCCAAATCAGCCGCAGGCAGAGGTGTAACTGTGACAATGGCTTGCGCCGCGTGCCAGAGCAACAGGAAATAAAGAGAGGCCTATTTTTCAGAGATAAGATGCTACATTGTGGGGCAATGGAAACTTAGGTGCTTTTCCATTTGTGCTGTGAAATTGGAGCCTTCTTGTAGTTGGGAAATTGAAAACCTATCCAAAGCAAGCAATATGTTTTAGATACCACCAGGGAATTCTTGTGGAATGACCAACGTTGTTTTTTGTCATGTTTTACAAATTGGTGGTTTGTTCTAAGCAAACCAACAACAAAAATGAAAATGGTCCCATTTTATATTACGTGTCTTATTATGCACTTAGCTTAATGTTTATGCTTATGCTTATTGTGTCCATATGTTTTGTTACACTGTAATTACATTTAAAGTAACTATGTTCTTACATCTGTCATTGTATTTACTGTTGTAAATATTGATCTTAATTTGCACCTCAGTAGGTGCAAATAGTAGTATATACTATTATAATAGCACAATAGTAACATTGCATTTTCAAATTTTCAGTCATAAAGATTGTGACAGTGGAGAATAAAACAATGGGGAAATGAAGCCTTCATATTAAATATTTATGTGATGCACTAGCCTATGTTTATTTGGAGTCACACAACCATAACAATAACCTAACGCCATCTCATGATAATTACACAGAACAACATGTATGTACACAATAAGTTAATTGTATCAAATGCTCTAACAAAGATTAGAGCACATAACACATAAAAGCTGTTGTGTTCTACCACAACATATTAAATATCAAATTTAGATGATATCTCACACTAGACCATGCTTGACCACAGTAAACCACCAGCTGTCCAACATTTAAACATGGCCTGTGCCATCAAAAGACAAGAATGAACAATTCAGACTCTGCCCTGAGGACTCCCCGCCCCTCAGTGAGACCTTATGGACTCAGCAGAGTACAGAGGACCACTTCAGACATGAAGCACTCCAGATGTTGAGTCTATCTCTGTTTCCAAAGCCTCCAGTGTTGACTGATTTAAAACATTTTTGCTAATTGTTTAGTAAGATTCCATTCCACACGGTGACTGGATTGACTTTTTTTTTTCTTTTTTTTTTTATTCGTACTGGTTTGTTCACTATGCACAGAGAATGGATACCTATATTAATCTAATTTCCTCTTACCTACAGGGGATTGGTTTAGGTCAACTTTAAATAAATAAACAAAGAAAGAAAGATTTTGGATACAGACTGGCAGTTGTGCATCTCACTTTGCAATTCCAGCAAGTCCAGAGACTGTCCAAGCAATCTCAGAGGTGCCAAGTGAATACTAACAGTACAATCTGAGCATTAATTCAGTTCTTCCCCATTGCTTCTTCAACATGGGCAGCAGAAAACTGTTTGGCCACAGTCTCCAGAAATCAATAAGCTCATTCCACAGGACCCCAAGGCTGTGATGCTAGTGTTGTCACACACACACACACACGCACACGCACACGTTACTATCCTCTGCAACCAGGAACGAGGCCACCCATGTGTTATTCATATTGTAATTAACCAAGCCAATTCACACAGTCTAGCACATGAGGATTGTAACCATGCATCTTTTTCTGGGTGGGATGGTGGAATTGGATTAGGAAGAAGGGAGAGGATCAGTTCTGTATTCCCTGATGAGACAGAATGTGATCACATTCAGGGTTAATCGATGGAAAAGAAGGCTTATTAGGAACTATTGTAAAGATATTGTATTTAAAAACAAAGAAACTTGGAGCTCCATGCAGATCACATGCTAAATTTATGAGTTGCCCAGCTAGACAGCATTTACTGCATCATAGGCAGGTTCCAGACGCAAATGCAAAGCAGAACTCTCGTTCATTTATTTATGTAAAAAAAAAAAAAAGTTATCTTTCTCTTTTTTTTTTCTTTGTGTACTAGCTTAGTTTTACTCTAAACAATGACTGTTGTTGGCTATAATGTTCCTCATTTTTAGGTGGCGTTGCATAAAAGCATTTGCTAATTGAATAAATGTAAATGTAAACATTCAAACAATATAGTGGACAAAGTTGCAAAATTATTATTTTTAAATAAATGCATCATTATATAAACGTAATTCGGTACCACATAGTATTGTTAAAAATAACCAAGTCAAAGTATTACACCCAATTTTTGAGTGTGCTGTATTTTTTTTTGTTTGTATTATCACTTCATTAGCCTAGCAACATGTGCTAACACCAAACTCCCCTGGAATCAATTGTGAGTTGAGTGTTCAGTGTGATTCACGAGCTATTTGTGTGGCAAGCATGAATGAATGTTAGTTAGGATGTCGTAAAAAACAAAACAGCTAAGTAGGTTTTGGAACAGAGGTTAGATTCTATCAATGGATTTTATATTAAAAAACTGTTGTTGGTTGTATTTAACATGGTTTGTGTTTTTTCAGTAAGTTTGACTATGGTAAACCTGTCCCAGATGTGACCTATAAACACAGTAATATTGAGCTGTTGTCCTTAACTTAAATGAGGCATATTACATCCATGGCTTACAACATCCTTATTCAATTTTATGTTGAATTATAAGAAACAGACCCCTGTAAGACAAACAGGATTATACTGACATTGTTGCCTCTGGTGATCACTTTCTTCCATTCTCTTTCTCCATCTGCATGGGGAAAAAAAAAATGTTATCAGGTAATGGGGCGTCCTAATGTCTGTAAACGGGAAGTAATTGATGCAACAATGTGCGTTCTACCTGAACACATATGAGATGGGGAGAAAACAAGATAGGGTGAATAAAAAAAGAAAGAAAGAAATCAGATACTGGCAAAAATGTATAGACATACACAAGAAATTAAAAAAAATATGATTTGTATTAAATGTATCTTCTTGAACACATGGCTGCCAAGGTCACTCTTCAATTACTTTAGTCACCTGCATTATCCAGATACTGAAACTACACTATTAGTTCCTTGTTGCCGATGAAGCATATTGAAAATGATTGTGATTTTAATGGTAAAAGACTGTAAAAATGCTACGGTGAAAAACAGTTAATTGGTTTACAGAAAGTTTCCATACTATATACGGTGAATAACTGTAATATATCTAACCATACATTTAATGTAATTTTACAGTAAAATACTGTTAAATTGACAGTTTTTGGAAGTGAAAAAAACAAGTCATTGTATTATTTACAGTGAAAAACCGTAGTAGGCTTTTCGTCTCGACTCTTCCCGCCTGTCTCACGATGGTCCAGCCGGTCTGCCAGCGCTGTTACGGGAGGAAAATACTACTTAGTGTGGCTTAAATGGGAAATGAGCACCCGCTCCGGTGTTCTTACAGATATTTATTAACTCAAATGTATTTATACATTGCAAATAACAATGCAAATAAGATGACTACATGTGTTTTAAAGTATATCTACCAATTTAACGTACTCCTAATTTCACCTTCATGACGCTGCGGGAGGAAAAGGCCAGAAAATGAACGCTTGCTCAGATTTAATACGGAAACGTATTAACTAAAACGTAGCTTTATATCTTGCAAATAACATCAGAATAAAACATATAAAGCAAAAAAAAAAGAAAAGTTAACCTACATAATCTTTTGATGATTTTGATGCCTGTCACAGAGCCGTTGCGTGTGAGGAGGTGTGTGGTTGTTTTTCGCGGCCATTTAGTACTGTATTTAGATTTACAGTAGGCTAATATTTTCCCAGAATGCTTTGAAAATCTACAGCAACATACTGTACACAGCTTATAAAGTTTGAAACTGTTAAGAATACAGTAATAAAGTTGTAAAAAAGACAAAATGTACAGTTATACAGTATATTACTGTGAAAACAACAGAAATCATTTACAGTGAAAGATGTTGCTCCTGTATTTTGTACGGTAAATTTCTGTCAAAAACAGCTGCTTTTTTTTTTTTTTTAAGTGTGTAAAATAAACAGTTATGAACCATAATTATTACAATATAAACCTTTAAATTATACAGTTCTGAACTGTAAAATAGACAGTAAAGTAAGTGCTGTCCCGTAAAATGTTGCTACCGTATTTTTTTACGGTAAATTTAAAAAACAGCTGCAGGGGTTTTAACCATAAATTTAACAGATTTTTTTTAAAGTGTGTAAAATAAACAGTTATGAACCGTAATTATTACAATATATAAACCTTTAAATTATATGGTTTTGAACTGTAAAATAGACAGTGCTGTCCCGTAAAATGTTCCTACTGTATTTTTTACGGTAAAGTTCTGGCAACCACAGCTGCTGTTTTTTTTTTTACCGTAAATTTTATGGGGATTTTTTGTTTTGTTTACAGTGCTACTAATAAATTCAACAACTCTTGATACCCAAAAAGAACAAGATCATTAAACCACTCATTAACCATCCATATAGTTTGATTGACTTTTCCTTTGTCTTGAGTCGAAGATCACTTTTCTAATGAGTATTATTCGCTCTGTTGGCTAAAATGCCTAAAAGAGGGTAGAAGGCAGCATAAATATTTGCTGACTGTAAAAATTGGTAACCAGCAATTGTTACCTTAAAGAGCTACCTGATTTAACACTTAAAAATTTTGTTTGTGTAAATTCATTCAAATAAAGATGTATATTAAATAATAATTTTGACAAAAAAAAAAGAAAAGAAAAAAAGTTTATTTAAAATGCTGCCATTTTTAGGTTACCTTTTTTTGTATACTTTCTGGAAGCCTTCCCATTTGGAACGTATGTATGATTAAGCTTAATTTTTAAAATGATGTCTAGGTAGGCAGCTCTCTAGTCTTTGGAACAACTCTTGGCCAATTCTCTTTGTTTATCTGTACATTTTAACTATACATCTGGCAATGCATTGGAGGAAGATGAAGAAACAAATCTGAGAAGGAGGAGTGTCAGAATGATCTCAGCTGTGGATAAACAAGAACTTTTAAAAGCTACAGACAGAATGGATAGAACACAGCACATAATCAGACAACAGTGGGATGTGCCGTTGCGAGAGAACCAGTGTTAGTCATATGTGAACTCAGCATCTGTTGCAAACACCCACAAACGCAGGATGTATCTACCACAACAGACGTGAACTCACACATAAACATGCACATTGCCACCATACATGATTCAGGTGAGCTTGAAGAAATAGTTTGTCAAAAAAGAAATTGGAATGTTCACACTTCTCTTTTCAATCCAATGAATGTGAAAGGGGCTGTGAAGCTCTAAAAAGGACAGAACCAAGCACCATGAAGTGTTATAAAGGTCCATTTACCT
>CM077448.1:917257-986325 GCA_039654765.1 Mylopharyngodon piceus
TTGTTCCCAATTTATTGGTATATTTTTCATAATGAATTACGACTGTGGTAAGGCATTTCTGTTTAGTAGCTTAAAGAGCATGGAATCAGCAATGGCAAAGAGTTGTGGGTTTGATTCCCAGGAAAAGTTCTGAGAAAATGCATAAATGTCTTTTTACAGGGGACTTACCTGAGGAGAAGGTGTCCAGGTTGGCTGAGGCTCCTCACGTAGACATAAAAGGAAGCAATATCAGTCTTCTTAAGGGGTTTAGAGGAGGTCTGGATGACCACAGACTCTCTCAGTCTGAGCACGGACACTGGCATGGCCCCTTGTTTGACCTGCTGGAGCCGAACACTCCCGATTCTCTGCATGGGGGTCACGGGCATGTACTCAGCCTGAGGCTGCCCAGCATTTCCACCACCCAAATCCCACCTCTTGCCCTCCTCCCCACTGGCTGTGCACGGGCCGTAAGCACTGGGTCGGGCCTGGTAATACAGTTCCACAGGGTTCCCCTGGGTTGGCCCTTGTCTTTCCCGACTGGAACTGCCCTCAACCGGGCTGAACCAGCTCGCAGGAGGGTCAACCTCTGCCATGCAGGTCCCATGTTCATTTCGGATGACACAGGAGCCACGGACCTCCTGAGTCTGCCAGAAGGCATACACAGTCACGCATGGCAGCTCATCTTTTGTTTCTTTTTCCTTCTCTCCTCTGTCCCAGTCTCTCCCAGCTACGTAGAACAGGACTCGCACTTTGGGAGAAGATGAATAGACCCACCGGGTCAGGACAAAGGACTGGACTCTCCAATTGAGGGTGAAAACTGGTGGTGAGGGCCGGAATAACTGCACCGACTGCACTAAGTCCAGGGGGATCTCCTGTTTGGTTGAGAGTGGGCCGTAGCTGGCATTGATAACTGGGAGACGTCCCGCTTGGAGCATGACAAATGGCTGTGTGTGGCTCTGCATGCTGGAATTGCGCATGATGTCCTGTCCTGCTTCTTTTAGTAGGAAGTATTCAGCATCCCATACCTGATAAGTTACGGGAAGGAACAACGGATATGGGGTGGAGGATTTGGTGGCATCGGAGATCTCCTGACTGTCCAGCTCTGCAAGAGAACAAAGACACAAATGAAAAAGGAAAGAATTTAGTTTAAGAGAGATGTGTAATGTTGTCTTTATTCCATACAGTGTGTCTACATAGTCCTGTGTGTGCACCACCAAAATGGTGGATGTTGCTTACGACCATACAACCATGGAAACTGATCTCGGAAGCTAAGCAATTTTCAGTCAAGACAAGTCAATTTTATTTGTATAGCGCTTTTCATAATACACATTGGCATTATGTTAATAAAGCATATTATTAAAGCAGTTAATAAAGCAGCTTTACAGAAAATCGTGACATTAATGTTTGTAATATGGTTGGATTTGCTCTCTCTCTATATATAAATAGTGAATATACCTTATATATAATAGTGAATATATCTCTTTATGCGAGTGTATTGTGTGTATGCGAATAAAGTTGGATGGGATATATATCCATCTTTATAAATAAAGCTGTGCTAATATAGTTTACATTTTTGTGACAGCAGCTGAGATTTGTTATATACAATATACTGTATAGTTATATACAATATACTGCTTTACATGAGTATACTAACAGGTAAAGTAGGATGTATTATATTTTTTGACTATATAACATTCAAGCAATTTAGATTTGCTATGTAGTACATATATTAACGCGAGTGTACTGTATGTATCTGGGTAAGGTTGGACATACGTACAGTTGTATAATTACTTATAGTAATTTATTATTATGAAATGTGATGTTTTGTTCAATTTATAACAATTTGTTGTAATGCAATACAGTTAAAGGAATAGTTCACCCAAAAATGAAAATTACCCCATGATTTACTCACCCTCACCCTCACCATCCTAGGTGTATATGACATTCTTCTTTCAGATGAATACAATCGGAGTTATATTAAATAATGTCCAGGCTAATCCATGCTTTATAATGGGAGTGGATGGTGGCCCAAATTCAAAAGAGAGAAAACCTCAAGACTTTAGCTTTGTTGAAGCAACCCAGATATTCACAAGAAATCAGCATTTTAACACATAAAATGTAGAGTATAGCTCAAACAATACGCTTCTTCACGTGGATTTCCTTTGCTGTACACAACTTGGTTCTCGTGAGACTAGCATATTCTCACCGGAACTCACACTGCGCCTGCGTCCTACGTCATAAGCTGGGACGCCACTCTCTTGTGAACGCGCATAGGACAGTTAGCGGAAGCTAGAGATTACACTTTCTAAAGTTCTAAATATGGATATTTTTCTAACACAAACGCATTGCTTCACTTCAGAAGGCCTTTACTAACCCCCTGGAGCCGTGTGGACTTCTTTTATAATGGATGGGTGCATTTTTTCTGTCTTTAGAATTTGGGACACCATCCACTCCCATTATAAAACATGGATTAGCCTGGACATTATTTAATATAACTCTGATTGTATTCGTCTGAAAGAAGAATGTCATATACACCTAGGATGGCTTGAGGGTGAGTAAATAATGGGGTAATTTCATTTTTGGGTGAACTATCCCTTTAAGCGATGCAAAAGACAGGTTAAAAGTTGGATGGGACACCGCCATGAATACCAGGTGCTGTAAGTCTCTGCATTCAGCCCGATATGCTGGAATAGGCTCCAGCATCCCTGCAACCCCTACATAGAACAATGGTCTGAAGAACAGCTGGATGGCTGTTCTGGATGTCTATAATGCCAATGTTTTTTCATATTAAATTTACACTCCTTTCACATTTATGATTCTTGTACCATTATATCACATGTACTGGCCCTTTTATGACATTTAAATCACACTAAGAAATGCATGTTTGTATCATAGCAACATTTCTGGCATGAAAATATTCAGAATCTCCCAATTTAAATCTCCCAGCCTGCAACACTGCCACTCTGCCTACACCGCTGCCTGTTTTGGATCAAATTTAGCAGTCATTTCACAATTTTTTCCACAGTCCACAGTAGGTCAACATTCTTTGTAATGTTAATCATACAACAGAGGTCATTCAGTAAATCACAAATAATTTCCTCAAAATTATTTTTAATGTATCCTAATGAAACTTTATAGAATGTAAGAAAGTTGCTCTGAGATGAACAATACTGTGTTTGACAAACAGAAAATGTCCAAATATGTTTTTCAATAATTTTCAAGCAAGCAAACATATTTTTATTGTTTTACATGAGAAGTGTGCTTGTGCAATATTTCTTTAAAATAAATGCCACTTAGTTTGATACTTCATTATATGGCAAAGGCTCATTCATCCTTTTTTGCAGCCAATTAATGCTAGCTTGCATCAGTAATTAATAAAGTGCTGTCATTAAAAACATCTTATCATATGTGCACAAGAAAGCTATTGGTAGAGTGACATTTCCACTGCAAGATTGGGCTTCAAACATAGAACAGCTAAAATAAAATGCACTGTGGAGATTTTCTTGAACTTTCATATTTTTTTGCAATAGAGATATGGTTAAATAAAATAAAATAACTGTATGCACTGTATGAAGACCAGTTGTATGATGATGATTTTGAAAGGCAGTACTGTCTTTAATATTTCTGATTCATTAACCAACTTGACTTAACTCGACTTGAGCATGAAAGGCATATTTGTCAAATATAAAATAAAGAGAGCTCTATTAATGCCCTGGTCTGCTACCAGATATGGAAATATGAATATTACATTTACTAAGATTGAAACCAAATACCAAATGTAAATCTGCAATATTGCATCCAATACAGCCTATTTTAATCCACCCAAGCTTCATCCACTTTCATCTTATAGGCACAATATCAATTCAGTATTCTAGTATATCCATGAAAAACTCCTGCGGATTGGTAAACTCAGAGAAGTCTGAGATCCAACATTGTGTGTTATATGCCAGTAAAAAGAAGAAAAAAAGTCAACTCCAAAAACATGGATGAGCTCAAAAGAGACCAAAATTCCTGGAAATAATTTTTTAAAAAGCAGATTGAGTCATAGGGTCATGCAGTCATTTACAGCTGAAGCAGTGACAGAACATGCAAAGGAGAAAAGATTAATTTGAATTGGATAAAATTCTGCCTGACTGACATTGTCATTAAAATTATTCTTTTTCTGTGCTTTGCACAGTTGTTTGGGGGGAGTAAGTGAACCCTTTGGACTGGATTTCTACACAAATTGTGTATGATCTTACAAACATAATTCCAAACAAACAAGCAAAACATTCATAGTGCAGGAAAAGGTATGGGAACACTTTTTTTCCCCTGCAGAACACACAGACGCACACACACACACACACACACACACACACACACACACACAGGTTTGTTTTGCTATAAAAGTGAGGACATTCCATAGGCATAATGGATTTTATTCTATTCTACATTCTATCCCCCTGCACTACCCATACTCCTAAACCTACCCATCACAGAAAACATTCTGCATTTTTACATTTTTAATAAAACATTGTTTATTAACAATGTCTCCATTTTAACACCTATTTGCCACCTGATGTCACCTGTTGGAGTTTGGGTTCCTTGCCGCTGTCGCCTTTGGCTTGCTTAGTTGGGGTCACTTGACATTTGATATTCAACAGTGCTTTGATCTGCCTGCAATGATACCATTTTCTTTAAGAGCTGCTGTGCAGCCAAAATTATATATCAGTTATCACTGTAAAGCTGCTTTGACACAATCTGCATTGTAAAAAGTGCTATATAAATAAAGGTGACTTGACTTGAGTTGACGCGAGTATGTTTTTAAAGCTATTTTAAACTCATGAAATGTCCTCATATTTCATGTTTATGTCGTAATACCAGTGTAATACCCATGTCATTATACAAATGTGTCCTCAAAAATCACACACACACACGCGCACACACACACACACACACACACAACAACAACAACAACAACACTGAACTTCATTGAACCTCAAAAACAGAAAAGAAAAGAAAAGAAAAGAAAAAAGAAAAGAAAAGAAAAGAAAAGAAAGGTTTGAAACGACATGAGGGTAAGTAAATGATGACAGATTTTTTTACTTCTGTGTAATCTATGTCTCTGACTGTCAATCAGATCATATTTCATGATCAGTTGATGCACCAACACACAACATTTGGATTCATACCATCAACTGCTTCAAAGGAAAAAAAAGAATATCCCTCAAAATACTATTTGTGAATCGAGACACTGAAAACACACACTTTCCTTTATTGCTTTATCTTTTATTTTATTTTTTTCACTTTTAAACAGTACACTTTCTCCTAATCTCTGTAGAATTAACTTCATACTCGTTATGCTACTACTACTTAAGAACATCTAAGAGCAAGGTTACGCATTTGAGCACAAATGTTAAATTATGTTTTCTTTTCAAGGGAACTTGCGCTGCGTCAAAAAAGCTGTGGGAACGCCTCTGTGTGATTGCGTTGTAAAGCGCATGTGAAATCAGTCCAGTGGTGTGACGGAACGTCATAGGTGGGTGATGTCATGACCAGGAAACTATAAAGCACACCTGAACCAAACCGTGCAAGCTTCTGTGCCTTCAGCAAACGCTCTCTGTTGAAATCGTGTGTATTATTGGTTGTTGTCTGTCTCTCAAGTTATATATCATTCAAATATAAGTACACTATGGCGAACAAACAGCAATTTAAGCAGTGTGTTCCTCCCTGCCCTCGTTTCATCATGGGTGGAGATACACACGAGATTTGTGTTGTTTGTTTGGAAGCGGAGCATGCTCAGGCAGCCCTTCGAGGGGGCTGGTTGTGAGCATTGCGATATGCTGTCTATGAAGACACTACGCTCCCTCCGTGCGCTCTTTGAGGAGAGCACCTTGGCTCGCGTTCCCCTGAAACAGCATGGTTATGGGGCGATGCCTCAGGTGGAAGAGACGCTTCCACCGGAGCAGTCCCAGCCGAGTATGAGCTCCTCGCATAGGGCGCAACAGAAGATGAGTGTCGCCATCCGAGCATCGCCACCCATCGCCACACATCATTATTTGCGAAGGCTTCGGCAAAGAAGTCCTGAGGCCAGTGGCGTCGGGCTTCTGAGGGCAGTCCCCTCCGGGGCAAGTCGGAGTTCATCTCATTATACGGTGCCCGTCTCCCCTCTATGCCCTCAGGGGGCCATTCTGCCAACCCTGCCACCTCGTGTGCTTCAGGGCGCAGCGGTTCTCAGTGAACATATGTCTCAGTGTCCGCCCGGAAACATAGCAGCGCTGGGGCGTTCACCCCCTCTGAGGCGGTACCAGTTCGGTTGTTCCCTGCCGGTTCGCCACTTCAGGGCACCAACCTGGTTGCTTGTGTAGAGTCTGGTACCCTTAGTAGAATTTCTGGCAGCGTGGAAACTTCTGCCAAATATATCTCAGTGGGTCCTGCAGACAGTAGAAAATGGGTACAGAATTCAGTTCGGGTCTTGCCCGTCCAGGTTCAAAGGGGTTTTATCCGCAGTGGTAAACCCCGAGCAGGCTCTGGTTATGGAACATGAGGTACAGGCTCTTCTGCAAAAGGAGACAATAGAACGTGTCCCTCCTCCCAGCAGGGAGTCAGGGTTTTACAGCCGGTACTTCATAGTTCCAAAGAAGGATAGGGGGCTGCGTCCTATTTTAGATCTACGACAGCTAAATCTTTCTGTCAAGAAGCTCAAGTTCAGAATGCTCACTCTGAAACAAATCGTGTCACAAATCAGGTCCAAGGACTGGTTTGTCACGATACATCTGAAGGATGCATACTTCCATATTTCCATCCTTCCTCAACACAGGAAGTTCCGCAGGTTTGCTTTCGGGGGTGAAGCGTACCAGTAGCGGGTTCTTCCGTTCTGCCTAGCTTTATCTCCCCACATGTTCACAAAATGCATGGATGCAGCTCTGGCTCCGTTGAGACTCCAGCGCATTTGCATATTGAACTACATAGATGATTGGCTCATTCTGGCACAGTCAAGACAGTTAGCGATTCTGCATCGAGATGCTGTTCTCGCTCAGATGAAAGTGTTGGAGTTGAGGCTAAATACTATACCTTTTGGCCTGCTGTATATAAGACCCTTGCAGTGGTGGCTCAAAACCAAGGGGTTCTCTGCGAGGAAACCCATTTCGCGTGATCAAGGTCACGCGGCGATGCCTTTGTGCTTGTGTCATGTGGAAAAAAACCTTGGTTTCTTTCCCAATGGCCAGTGTTGGGAGCTCCTTGTTGTTGCGTAATGCTTACGATGGATGCAAAACTTTTGGATGCGTGTTCCTGGCACACACAGTGGTGGTCTCATATATAAAATATCAAGGGGGTCTGCGCTCGCGCCCATTATGCAGATTGGCACACCAGATCCTCTTGTGGGCCCAAGGGAAACTGCTGTCACTAAGACCAGTCTACATCCCAAGGCGCCTGAGTCAGGGGGAGTTCTAGAGAGAGTGCGCCGGGACGGGGTCTGCCATTTGTTAGTAGCCCCATTCTGGCCGGGCCAAGTATGGTTCTCGGACCTGGTGTCTCTCCTCGACGGCTCTCCGTGGGAGATTCTGGTCATCAGGGACCTTCTCTCGCAGGCGGGGGGCTCACTTCTTCAACCCCCGGCCAGAGTTATGGAAACTGTGGGCTTGGCTTCTGAGGGGGCCCAGCTCGTAGATTCAGGTCTCTCAACCGAGGTTGTAGAGACTATACTCCATTCCAGAGCTCCCTCCACAAGAAGGCTGTACGCCCTGAAGTGGAATGTTTTCACTTCTTGGTGCAGGAGTTGCATGCTAGACCCAGCTCCCTGCCCAGTTGGTTCAGTACTTCAGTAGTTTCAGTAGTTTTTGCAGGATCGACTCTCTGCAGGGTTATCCCAATCCACCTTAAAGGTATATGTGGTGGCCATTGCTGCTTACCACACTCCTTTAGATGGTATGTCTGTTGGGAGACACCCATGGGTAACTCGCTTCCTTCGTGGCACTCTGAGGCTGAGGCCTACGGCACACTCGAGGGTGCCGACATGGGATTTGGCCATAGTTTTGAAAGGCCTGTCCTTGGCTCCCTTTGAGCCTATTGAGGAGGTTCCCGAGAAGTTCCTTACTCTCAAGATTGTGTTCCTCATTGCTATTTCATCTATCAAAAGAATTGGAGACTTACAAGCACTGTCGGTATCTCCCTCCTACCTTGAGTTTGCACCTGGCATGGTGAAAGCCTTTTTGTTTCCTAAGCAAGGTTATGTTCCTAAGGTTCCCACTAATGTGGCAAGCCCTATGATGCTGCAGGCCTTTTGTCTGCCTCCATTTAAAACCCTAGAACAGGAGAAGCTAAATCTGCTCTGCCCAGTTAGGGCCCTAGATGCTTACGTCCACAGAGCTGTCCTGTGGCGTAAACCAGATCAACTCCGTGTTTGTTTCGGGTCACCTAAGAAAGGGTATCCTGCATCTTACGAGTCGGCCGGGCCAACCTTCACCTCTTATGGTCCAGGCCCACTCAACTCTGAGTATGGCTGCTTCTAAAGCTTTGTTTCCGAAAGTTTCCCTTCAAGAAGTGTGTGATGCGGCAGGTTAGTCCTCGCCGCACACGTTTGTGAGTTTTTATAACCTGGATTTGGCCTCGACCCCGGGGTCACGGGTGCTCTCGTCTTAGTGTGCGCTCACGATTTCACACAGACAGGCACTTGTTACTATGGCGGCGTGGGTATTGAGGTTCCCACAGCATCTTCGACGCAGCGCGAGTTCCCTTGAAAGGGAACGTCTCAGGTTACGTAACCATGGTTCCCTGAGAGAGAACGAGACGCTGCGTCAATCTGCCATACTCCCTGCATGCCTGTGACCGACTTGCTTCATCCTATCAGAAGCTGTTTGGTTTGGGTATGCTTTTATAGTTTCCTGGTCATGACGTCACCTGCCTATGATGTTCCGTCACACCACTGGACTGATTTCACATGTGCTTCACAACGCAATCACGCAGAGGCGTTTCCACAGCTTCTTCGACGCAGTGTCTCATTCCCTCTCAGGGAACCATGGTTACATACGTAACCTGAGATGGTTTCTGTAGTGTTTTAAGTTTAAATGCTTTGTTCATGTCAAAATATCTGAGCAGATAATGTGTATATTTGTTAGAGAATTTATGTGTGGTGAGCTGTTTGTTTCAGATGTTTTAAATTTGTGTGAGATTCTTTAGTTTTGAGCATTTGGCTTTGAGTTCATATAAAGGTCTCTCTGCTACCCATCAGCAGGACTGGATGCATCAGCATTAGCAGTTGTGCAGGTCAATAGGTCAACATCCATTCTATTTACCCTCCATTTCAGCAAATGACATAGATAACATCTGGTTGGATTCAGCTCTAAATCCGTAAGTATGATGGGCTAATAAGCCTGCTAGCCACACTATGGGGAAAACAGTGTTAAGGTTGCGTGTTAAGCACTGAGATAAATGCTCAGTACGTTTGATGTGCGTGTTTAAACACTGAGATAAATGCTCAGTACGTTTAAACACTGAGATAAATGCTCAGTATGTTTAATGTGTGTTTTTAAAGTGCCCCTTTTATGCCTTTTTTAAGGTTCCTAATATTGTTTTGGGAGTCTCCTACACTTTCGTTTTCTCATAATATACATTTAATTTCACCTCAGTTCATAAACAATTTGTTAGAAGCAGTTCAAAGAATCAGTCTCTCTAAACCTCTCCTTTCCGTGAGCCTACACTGCTCAGATTGGTCAGATGGCCCAATCCTTTGTGATTGGTCCACTGCGCGCCTATTGCCATAACTGAATGACAGCTATCAATTCGCAAGACATTGTATACAATGTATGGACAGAAAAGATAGCATCGATTTTACCGTGTCAATTCGAGCCCGAGTCCGGCGATGAAACGTCTGAAGTTGTCGATCAACCAGAAACTGATTCACAATCACGACTGGAGTAGGATGTTTCTCTATGGTAAGTGTCACCTTAGTTTGCGTTATTTATAAGATGTGATAGCAGCGTCACTGTTATACTTTATGTAGCTGCACCTGTGGGAACTGTTTCAGAATTCTAAGCGAAGCTGAAAACCTCTAACATAAGATAAACATTTAGGCCAGATGTGTATACAGACTTTGTCATCATAACTATTAACAAAGTAAAAAATGGCTATATTATTGTTTGACATTACAATGCATCTTAACACCCTATTACAATACAGATAGAGCTTCACTCTACTGTAATAATAAAAACACAGAGGAAAAAAAACAGTTTGTTTTACATTTATGTAAGCGAACCGGGCCCACAACTATGTTGTAAACTCCTACGTTAGCCGAGCACAAACGTGAATAGCTGATAATGCATTAGACTCTGTAAACAAAAGTTGTGCTCCATCCTTGATCATTACTCCAAGTAATAAGACAAACAAGCTGCATTAATCGACACATTTTAGACAATATTGGACTGAATAGCAGAACTACAGAAACGTGAATTAGCCGGTTAGCAGTAGACATACAGATTATTGGGTGTATGTTACACAACATAACATACAAAACTACGAATTTTGAATGATCGCTAGAAAATATAAACATCAATTATTAATTATACTTAGAGATTGAGATTCAAAGGAGCAAGCTGGTCCAAATAAACTGGGCATTGATCCATATTTTAAGACCAAGCGTTTTGTGAATCCTGCGTTAAACTCCCCGAGGTTTGAGAAGCAGTTGTCAGTAAAATGACGGGAACACAACAAAAGATTGTACTGCTGTGGTATTGTTGAAAAAATGAATTTTCCCTGGCGTCTGTGCACGCAATAAGTGGGCGGGCAAGAAGCTAATGTTTTGTTGTGACGTCACAACGAAGTGGCTTGGGATTCGTTTTACAAACGACTCGTTTAATTGACTCAGAGTCGACTCTTACTTTTGAGAGACAATAACTTTAAATGCACTTCGTTTTCTAATGGGACCTTATTGTTGGACTAATGAAACATCGATAGCAGGTTTGAGAGCAGATATAACTAATACTATTTTGATTTCACCCTCCACAAATATTCTTGAAAATATATAGTAAAATCACTCAGATTCTATCCATCCATGCATTATCCATCAGTCCATGCTAAGAAAGCATTCTGCTGTCTGTATGTGCTCAGCCATGTGGCTTTAACAGCAAAAGTGGTATGGTGTTCTAGATCAGGGCTTCTCAACTGGTTTTGCTTCAAGACCCGGAGCGTACATTTGAAATCAATTGAAAAATTTGATAACATTGAAAAAAGCAGTGCGTTTCACCACCATGCTGTGAGAATACAGTAAAAAGACTCAGAGGACTACAAACAGTAGCTGACAGCACAGATGTGTTTCCCCTTGAGACACATCAACAGCTGCCTCTCTTCTTTCAAATACCTCAAACTTCTTCAAGTGGAGATGACACTCTTTCTTGCTATGACACCTTAACACCTCACTTTAAGTCTAAAAAAGGATTAAAACAATGTAACTTATTATCATTTTTTAATTAAAAGTTTGACACATTCACTTAATGTTTAAGGAAAGAAGTTTGTAAGTTTAGTAAATTGGCATTACATTATTTCTGTTAAATGACCTTTCTATTACAAGTGGTAAAAACTGCTTGTCAAAGACATGATTGGTTTTGTGTATCAAACACAAAAGGCCCATTTACACCAAGAACGATAAATATATCTAAAACGATAACTATAGCGTCCACACCAGCGGATATCGATCAGTTTATTCCAAGCACGCACTGCAGTTTATGTCGTCTGTCACCTTAAATGCTCAAGCTCTTTAAAGCAGGATGGATTGTGATTGGCTGTCAATGCTTTTATCGTTCATCAGCTGGAGAAAAAAAAAGTTCTGAAAGTGATTCCAACCATATAGTTTCTCTGTGCTGTTGTCTTTATAGTTGTAGTGTGGACTCTGCTATTCTTTTATATTTAGAACAATTTTTAGAACTATATCTTTATTGTTATCACTATATGTTTTGTCCTTGGTGTGAATGGGCCTTAATTCATATTTACATTTTCCAAAGTTTAGAGTTCTTTGAGGAATTTTTAATATATAATGTTTTGTTTATCTTTTGATTAAGCAAATGCAATTAATTACAAAATAATTCAATGCAGCAGTTATAGCGCCATTTACGCTCCAGGATGTGCAAGGACAGATGGCAGAGCAGAGACCATTCACACTGACCAGTTGGGGCTTTAATGCTGGAAGACTTTGGTACTGAAGACATAAATATAATGTTACGACAGCTGTTAGTACATAGCAGATACTTTCTGTGATTATACTACATTATCACATTGTCAACAAGCAAGCTTGCATGCTACTTTTTAAGTCAGCACCAACCTTTATAATACATCCTTAATGCCAAATGTCACCACATTAAACTGTAAGAAGGTGACTTAAGGCTTGAAGTGGGAAACTGATGGGGTCTAATGAAGTCTAACACAGATGGTAAACATTTAACAGTATATCAATAGACAATATTAAAATGAATGTAAAACATATGCCAGCATACTGTATAACTATGGCACATATAGAGTCATTTGATATAAGTCTAATTTGTTACATCCTAAAGAAATATGACTGAAAAAGTAAGTTAATGCATGGGCAGCAACTATATGAACATTAAGCAAGTCATCATACTGGGTCTATTGAATGCAAGCAAGGCTTTTGATAACTTTCCCTCCTTTTGCTCTTTTCCATCATCATTATTCGTCCTGTATGGTTTGACTGCTTGAACTTTTAAAACAAATCTATAAAATTGTTATGAACATTTCAGTGAGTGAAGCTGTTGCACTGCACCGCACCATCACAGACACTGAGTTAAACAAACGGTACTGTAACATTGAAAATTTTATTGGCCAAGTGCTTTTCTGAAAGGGCTTGATTATTTTGCTTCTTTTGGAACAAGTTTTGTTGGTAGAGACATAAAATATATAAACTAACTGGACAAATTTTGTCTGAAAAATTACTCACTATTAACTTTTAAAGTTGTTGTATAAAAGCATATATATTTAATCAGAACAATAATAGCACAATTGCTTGCGTCATACTGTTTCCTTTTATATCTTCTCGTGTGCAACAACATAGAAGTGATCCTAAAACGTCTTAAAACACCATTAAAGAGAGAGAACACACACAGCACAGATGTCTCAGCCCCTGTGAAAGAGTGAAGCTGTAGAAACACTGTTTCTGGGACAGGATGTTCACTAATCCTTTCCAGACCATGCCTTGAGAAACAAGCACTAACTACAAAAAAAAATAAAAAAAGTACAGAAAGGATTGAGACAGATGAGAGAAATGAGAATCTAAAGAATGAGAAGTGAGCAAAGACCTTTGAGGAAAGGTTGGATATGGTTCTGTATCCAATAATGCCCTTAAAATTTCTTTGAAAAATCAGTTTTATAGGGATTTAATCTTTATCATGCTTTTATCCATAATGTTTAAGGTCTTAAAAAATAGTTTCTGCAGATAAGTAGGCCTACCTTACAGATACAGATAACATATAGATTCATGTATGTCAGAAGGATCATGCCCATTTTTAAGATGGTGCGTGCCAGCATATAAAAATGCATGGGAAATAGTTTTTATTTCAGTTAATTTAATATTAACCCATCTACTATACTGTTACGATTTTAATCAAATAAACTGTATACTGTACTGTTTGAATCTGTATACTGTACTGTAAGAAGGTGTAAAGTGTTAAAGTGTTTGGGCCAAACCTTTGACATTTGATTATACATTTGATTTGTTTTAAACCATCAACTTTTCATGTTACATTAATTTTATGAAATATAACAACAAGTCTCACAAAAAAAGGGATGTGTGTCTCTGAAACTGAGAAAAAAAAAAAAAAAAAAAAAAAAGTGGAATGGAACACAATCAACCTTAAATTATAGGCTAAAATTCCTTTTATGGATTATGGCCATTAATATAATTATTAGATTTAAATAGCCTGTCTAAAACGAAAATCGAGTCACCCATTTATTATTCTATGTAAAGATTGTGAATGCTCCTGTATTCATTTTCAGGAATTACAAACCCCTTACACTTCCTAAATACAGTATAATACTATTTACAATGACAAAAACATTATGATTGAGCTCTTCCAACTTGACTAGAAATCCACATACCTTGAGTGACAGCCGTGATTATCGTTGCCAATAATATCTGCAGAATCCGCCATAGGTGAGAATAGACGCTCATTTTGGCCACAGGGGTTATCTATGATATGTCCCATTAACGTTTCTGACATTTATGAACTCTGAACAGGAGAGACCGAGGAGCGCATTTGGTCCGTCGGCATCATGATGCTGTTTTACCTGTGGAATCTTCACCTGTGCACGCGCTCCACAGATTCACACTATGAAGAGCTGCACACTTCTGAATAATTCATTCCAAATGGAACAGCGGCACGTGTGCCTAAACCTGACTGGGTATCTTTAGCGAGATGTATTAGTTTAGAACACATTATGTTGATCTTCTCTAACTTAATGCACAGCTTTCCATTATAATCCAATGAAAGAAAGGTAACATTTCAGTTTTCTCTTGTTTGATAACGGTCGCTGACTTACGTCCTGTTTTGGTCTCGTCCGTGTAGAAACTAGTGTCCTGACAGCGCGAAACACTCCAATAATCTGTCCGCCAGTCACCCATTGCGAGCTCTAGATCCTCAGCAGAGCACGAGCGACAGGATTTACCGCTAACAGTGAATTAAACACGAGACAGGCAGTGAGAGTCATGCGATTAACTGCTCAACGCAGTGCGTATACAACCAGAAAGAGGTTAAATATGCTTGTGTTATTCATATCATATTACATGACAAAATGTGTAGTGTAACAGTGTTAAATCGTACACGTAAAAAACACCAAAAGTTTCTCTTAAATCACCAAATCTCATTAATTCAGCCTGTGCTGTGGTTGTGGAATGACAGTGACATCCAGTGGTCATGTTTGAGACTACATTTTGTTCAGTTTTTTTTCCAGAAAGGCCTCCTAAATTAGGTTTACAAAAACATTTTCACAGCCCTGCGCTGGCAATAAAAATCTTGTTTTTAATGTTGTGCATGCTATTATCAGCTTTGATCTTTTCCCCAGAACAACCAGTTAATTTCAAGTCGACATTGGATTACAGAACCAGCACCACATGCAAACTTCTGGACGGATCTTTTCTGTGTGAAATTGTATCTTGGACTTGTGTTTTGTTAAATTTTGTCCTCTTTACCTATACTGTATATCTACTGTAATTTCAGTGACAGTTTGAGATATTCATTGATAATGTTAGACAAGGTGCTATAATGTGGTGAGTCTCTTGTCCACTCATCAAAAGTGAATGTGGATGGAAGCCATAAAACCTATACATACTATATAGTTTTTAGAAGCAATACAATAGCTGCGTGATGAACAGAGAAAAATTAAATGTTATTCCATGAAAATCCTTCTCCTGCTGCAGCTCTCAAATGTCATTTACGTTATTGTCAAGTGATTCCTCAATATTTTGCAAGATTCTCAGTGTGCAGAACTCTGCCACTTAAAAAAGACGGCCCACTACAAGAAGAAATCAACTAAACTTCACTCATTGATCACACTTTTGCCTTTTTTCCCTTTTTTTATTTTGAAAGTTTGATGCAGCGTTCATTCAGTCAGTCAGGTGAAAACCATTAAACAAATATAAACATCGCTTTAAGAGCACAAGTAGATGCAGTCAGGTACAAAACAGGATTTAGCGCACACAGGATTTAAATGCTTGATTTTAAATTACCACAAAGGCAGCCGATATTCAAACATTTATACAGTAAATACACTTTTTTGTTTTTGTTTTTAATTTTGATGATTTAATGATTTTAAACATTTGCCTTTTATTTTAATCTGATTATACACTATATTGCCAAAAGTATTGGGCCACCCCTCCAAATCATTGAATTCAGGTGTTCCAATCACTTCCATGGCCACATTTGTATACGATCAAGCACCTAGGCATGCAGACTGCTTCTACAAACATTTGTGAAAGAATGGGTCGCTCTCAGGAGCTCAGTGAATTCAAGCGTGGTACCGTGATAGGTTGGCACCTGTACAATAAGTCCATTGAAATCTCCTCACTACTAAATATTCCACGGTCAGCTGTTAGTGGTATCATAACAAAGTGGAAGCAATTGGGAACAATAACAACTCAGCCACGAAGTGGTAGGCCACGTAAAATCACAGAGTGGGGTCAGCGCATGCTGAGGCACACAATGCGCAGAAGTCGCCAACTTTCTGCAGAGTCAATAGCTACAGACCTCCAAACTTCATGTGGCCTTCAGATTAGCTCAAGAACAGTACGTAGAGAGCTTCATGGAATGGGTTTTCATGGCCGAGCAGCTGCATCCAAGCCTGACTGACGGTACTTGCCTGACTGCATTGTGCCAAGTGTAAAGTTTGGTGGAGGGGGGATTATGGTGTGGGGTTGTTTTTCAGGGGTTGGGCTTGGCCCCTTAGTTCCAGTGAAAGGAACTCTTAATGCTTCAGCATACCAAGACATTTTGGACTATTTCATGCTCCTAACTTTGTGGGAACAGTTTGGGGATGGCCCCTTCCTGTTCCAACATGACTGCGCACCAGTGCACAAAGCAAGGTCCATAAAGACATGGATGAGCGAGTTTGGTGTGGAGGAACTTGACTGGCCTGCACAGAGTCCTGACCTCAACCCGACAGAACACCTTTGGGATGAATTAGAGTGGAGACTGCGAGCCAGGCCTTCTCGCCAACATCACTGCCTGACCTCACAAATGTGCTTCTAGAAGAATGGTCAAAAATTCCCATAAACACACTCCTAAACCTTGTGGAAAGCCTTCCCAGAAGAGAAGGCCAACTCCATATTAAACCCTATGGATTAAGAATGGGATGTCATTAAAGTTCATGTGCACGTAAAGGCAGGCGTCAATAAACTTTTGGGAATATAGTGTATATACAAAACTAGACCTTCATCCACAACCCAAAACTAATACAAAAAGTGCTAATATTAAGCCCTACAGCAAATACCATATTTCTAATAAATAAACTGTGACTAAACCCTCCACATAGCCACATAGACTAAACCCTCCACTACCAACAATTCAGCCCATTAAGTCCAAACAAAATAAATAATTACAATAAAACAAACCAATAATGTATAAATAACATCCTTTAGAATGATATAATTTGCAATAAACAAAAATCCAATTTCATACAAGAAAAAAGTATGAAAGTTCACAGGCTATTTCTTCATTGATTGTAGTAGGCTGAACAGGTTGTTTGCACATGACGTCACGGGGGTGGTGCGAAATGCAGATGGAGGGCAGGAAGTGGTTTTCTACATAGGGAAGCACTATGAAATGCCTAGGTTTTGCTTTGTTTATGGTTGCTCTAATCGATCAAACCGAGAAACCACAAGGAAATCAGGAAAAAGTGCCTTGTAATCCTGCGTCTGCAGTCGGCAGGAGCTAAGTCGGATAATGTTTGTGTGTGCAGTGACCACTTTGTCAAAAGTTAAAGGGTACATAACACAGTTTCTGCCAATCTCATGTTAATCTTGAGGTATCTATAGAGTAGTATTGCATCCTTCACATCTCTGAAGAGTCTTTAGTTTTATCAGATTTATAAAAGATAGATATGTTGTACTGATTCTTTCCGAAAAGAGCCGAGCTCCTAGAGGCATGCCGTGGGTGAAGCTAAAGAGTCACGAGCACGCATAGCTTTTGTGTAGCGATCGTCTGCAAGCCATTACCATCACATTATCCCTAGATAACTTTTGATTCACTGTATGTTCTTTTGTTTACATTATACGCACTTACGTGCCGATTGCGAACAAAACACAGACATTTGATGCAGTTTTACTTACCGCCTGTGGTTCTGACTCCAGGGCTGTAACCACCATAGGCACTGAGGGAGACAAGTCCCCCCCCCCCCCACTAATTCAAAATGGTCAAATTGTCCCCCCTAATATTTGATATTTCTTAATGCCGCTCTCCATTACACACCACTCTGTTTGTTGTTAGGATGACAGACAGTTTAAAAGGTTACATTTTTATGCTGGTCTGCCTCAGCGGTCTAACAGCGCTCGTCAATGTCAAAATAATGGCCAATCAGATCAAAGAAGGTGGGGCTTACTATTCACTGAAGATGAGTGTGAATTCCAACAAGACACTATTAGTTCTTACAGTGAAAGAGTGCATGCGTGGTAAGATAAGTAGCTAAACATTTAATATCTGACGACCCACAGTAACATATAGTGATGCAAACTAATTTTTCCATTTTTAATTGAAAATGTCATGAATATGAAGATGTTATTCATAACTGAATGTGAATTTTTTTTTTTTTTTTTACTTTTTTGACATATTAGACATACAAACATGTATAAAATATTATTTGGAAAGAGTTTAAATGGACTACTTCACAACTATATAGGCTGTAACTAGACCTAGAACTTCTTTTACATTCGTATTTCTTCTTTATTCCCTTAAATCCCTTTTAATTCTTTAATTATTTAATTAAAATAAATAAAAATACTATTACGCAAAATACGCAGTCTCTATTTTGACCAAACAATTGGTTTTGTTTAAGAATGTATGAATATGACTATTTGATTACTGTACTGTATTTTTCTATTACATTTACATTTGCATAATAAATCATCTGCTAGTGCTAGCTACAGCCATGGGAGGTCTCTGACTAAATACTGATACCTAGTGGTCAAAAGCAATAGCAAACGTAATCATTATTATTAAATTGCAGACAAAGATTTTGGATGTTGACTTGTTTGGTGCGGAATGGGTGCGGTAGGGGCCCCAACCTCATATTCTTTCATAGGGCCCAAAATTGCTACCGGCGCCCCTGGTGTCGCTAATAACCCACATGAAAAAAACCTGTATGTTTCATATACAGCAACCATATATCTTCCCTACTCAAATCAGCCAGAATTACCTTATGTGTTTCATATAAGTCCAATACATGTCATATACAAAATCAGACCGATTATGACCACTTTCATACTTAAAAAAAAAAAAAAAAAAAAAAAAAATCACACATACAACTTATATGGGATTTTTAGGTCAAACATGAATACTGTAAAAGTCTTATATGAGTTTTACATGACAACAGTATGCAATGGTATATGATTTTAGTAGAAAATGTGTATGAATATCAGTTATTTCCTATACAAATCATTTAAAATTCTTGATTGAATCATATGCTAGTCATATAGGATTTATTTAAATTTTGCATAATTATTTTATATAGATTTTATGTTTTTTATAGGGAAATTGTGTGCCTATTCTTCAAGCTTTATTTTTTCACCTAATTCCTCATATTACAGCAGTGATAATACTGTATCTCTACATATAATTATCTTATATGATTTCAGTCAATATTACAATATTTCTGCATTTCAGTCAATGACTTACACAAATTTCATCAGAAATACTTTTATTTAAACACAATCAAAGAGACACAATCAAATTATACTCCACAAGAGTAATTTAGAATTTCAACTTGATATCAAACTGAACTTTGCTAAGACAAAATGCACACACACAAAAAAACAACAAAATACCTTGAACACACAGTCATGGCTATCAGTCATCAAAGAGCATGAAGGTTTTCAGATGTTTTTGTGTTTTCTTCCCTCTAATTTCATTAAGTTTGGCATTGATGGCTGTACCAATGCTGGCGGGCACCACACGAGGACACTTTTTGCAACGTTGCTCCTGTGAGACAAACAAATAACAGCAATGTTTTGCCTTTTAGGAAGCAAAGTGGCCCACAGTCCATGACTACATATCAAGTTAGACAAATCAACAGCAGCATGGGGGTGGTCTAGTGTTTGGGGAACTGGATTTCCAAATGGAACCAGAAAGTTGTGAGTTTGACAGGAATTGCCACTATTGCGGCCCTGAGCAAGACACTTAAAGGATTCGTTCACTTTGAAGTGAAAATTAGCCCAAGCTTTACTCACCCTCAAGCCATCCTAGGTGTACATGACTTTCTTCTTTCTGATGAACACAGAGATATTAATAAATATACTTACGCATCCAAGCTTCATAATGGCAGTGAACAGGATCAATGAGTATGAGCTGAAGAAAGTGTCTCCATCCACCATAAACGTGTGCTCCACACGGCTCTGAGGGCTTAATAAAGGCCTTCTGAAGTGAAGCGATGCATTTGTGTAAAAAAAATATCCATATTTAAACAAGTTATGAAGTAAAATATCTAGCTTCCCCCTTCCATATTCAATGTACGAAGAAAGTGTAAAACTCTTGCAGTTCACAAAGCTTACGCTACGTCCTACGCCTTCTCCATTAAACTTACGGAAAAAGTGTAACTGACGTGACGCCAGTTTACACTTTCTTCGTAACTTGAATATGGAAGGCGGTCTGGCGGAAACTAAATATTTTACTTCATAACTTGTTAAATATGGATATTTTTTTTTTTTTTTTACACAAACGCATCGCTTCAGAAGGCCTTCATTAACCCTTCTGGAGCCGTGTGGTGTATGTTAATGATGGATGCAGGTTCTTTCTTCAGCCTTATACCCGTTCACTGCCATTACAAAGCTTGGATTCTCAATATAGTGAGAATATTTATTAATATTTCTCAGATTGTGTTAATCAGAAAGAAGAAAGTCATAAACACCTAGGACGGCTTGAGGGTGAGTAAAGCTTGGGCTAATTTTCATTTCAAACTGAACTAATCCTTTAACCTAAACTTACTCCCACTGGATCACTTTGAATATAACAACAACAACAACAGGGTTTCAGCACTTCATTGACTAGATAAACTAGTACACTACCTGTTCTGTTGGAAGGGCTCTGTAATTACTCTGTGGCAAATCCTGTCCCATCTTCCAAGTCAGAGCTGACTGATGCTGATGAACACTGAGACTTCAGGGCCATCTTCACTTCATTTATCAGATTTGATAGCTCTAGCAACAAAAATATAGCTAAATAAAATATGATAAAGCAATCTATTATACCTACAGTTGTGGTCAGAATTATTGGCACCATTGGTAAATATGATAAAAGATGACTATAAAAACAAATCTGCATCACATTATGAAATAAATGTTTTTCTCCAAAACACATTGGCCACAATTATTGGCACCCCTAGAATTTTTAATTAGAAAAATATCTCTGAAGTATATTCCCATTCATATTTACATTTTTTAGCACACCAAGGTGATCATGAACATGAAATTGTCCAGCCATGACTTCCTGTTCCACAGGAATATAAACATGAGGAAACACAAAGGCCAAATTCCCTTAATCATTCATCACAATGAGTAAAACCAAAGAATATAGTTCTGATGTGCAGCAAAAGATTGTTGAGCTTCACAAAATAGAAAGTGGCCGTAAGAAAATAGCTAAAGCATTGAAAATTCCCATTTCCACTATCAGGGCAATAATTAAGAAGTTCCAATCAACTAAAGATGTTACAAATCTGCCTGGAAGAGGACATGTGTCTAAATCGTCCTAATGCGCGGTGAGGAGGACAGTTTGAGTGGCCAAAGACTCTCCAAGGATCACAACTGGAGAATTGCAGAGATTAGTTGAGTCTTGAGTCTCAGAAAGCCTAAAAAAAATTATCAAACAGCACCTACATCCCCACAAGTTGTTCGGGAGGGTTACAAGAAAAATCCTCTGCTCTCATCCAGAAACAATCTCCAGCATATTCAGTTGTCAGAAAAGACTGGAACTTCAAACGGGACCAGCTTCTATGGTCAGATGAATCTAAAAAAAGAGCTTTTTGGCATCAAACCCACCAGATGGGTTTGGTGCACACGTGGATAAAAAGTACCCCATGCCCACGGTTAAATATACTGCTGGATCTTTAATGATGTGGGCCTATTTTTCTGCTGGAGGTCCTGGACATCTTGTTCAGATACATGGTATCATGGATTCTATCAAATACCAACAGATAAAAAAATCAAAACCTGACCGCTTCTGCTAGAAATCCAATAATGGGCCATGGTTGGATCTTCCATCAGGACAATGATCAAAACCAACACAAAAATGTGTCACTGAGCACAAAATGAAGCTTTTGCCATGACCATCCCAGTCCCCTGACCTGAACCCTAAAGGAAATGATTTGAGTGAACTGAAGAGAAGCACCACCAACATGGAGCTGGGAATCTGAAGGATCTGTAAAGATTCTGCAAGAAGGAACGGTCTCTGATCTCTTGTCAGGTGTTCTCCAAACTCATCAGGCATTATAGGTGAAGACTCAGAGCTGTTATCTTGGCAAAAGGAGGTTGCAAAAAGTATTGAATAAAAGGGTGCCAATAATTGTGGCCAACGTGTTTTGGAGAAAAACATTTATTTTATAATGTGATTTCCCCCCCACTTTCAATTCTTTTCCTTCAATGAAAGGTTAGATTTTTGCTAATTTTAGGAATTCAAGATCAAAAGGATAAACAATGCAGATTTATTTTTACAGTCATCTTTGATAATATTTATCAAGGGTGCCAATAATTCTGACCACAACTGTATTTACCAACTCGACTACCTCCTATGTGTACATATGGTCATCTAAACTGATGAATTTAATGTTAATGATGCATTTTACAAAGCCATCATGCCAGATGTTAGAGGTTGGATAACTTTCTTGTCATATACTTGATAATAATGCAATTAATTACCAATAACTATTAAATTCTTTATCTCAACTTTACATAGCAAGTTGAATAATAATATTGAAACAATAGCAGTTCTACAAAAATTTTTAAAGTTTGAAGTGCAAAGACAGTAAAAACTACTAAAGTAAACCACCAAACAGTTTGATAGCTGGCTGCTGATTCACCACAACAGTAAAATAACTAATAAGCGCATCTGAGCATTTTTCTTACTTTTTTGTTGTCATTTCTCAATTTTTCGTTTTCCTCCATTTTTTTCAGCCTCTTCTGAGTCTCTTGTCAAGGGCTTGTGCTTAATACTCATCAACAGTCTTTCGGGCAACATTTCTCTGTGGTTTGGGAATCACTGTCCTTTTCCTTTGGGTCTGTCAAGGAACAAGAAACAAGAGATGGAAATGATACGCATTCATCTTAGATATTTGTCTTCTTACCTTTATAAATGTAAACAGATGAACATAAAATGGCTGTACCTGAAGGGGAGGGAGGCAAATCTCAAAGGCAGGGTTCCCACTCTTTTTCAGCGATCATTTTCCAGGACTTTTCCAGGACATTTTCAATTTTACTATGGCAGGAATAAAAGACAAGGATCATGCCCTAAAGTAATATACAGTATTGCTCTCCAAGTCTTTAAAAGGCGTACAGTTTATTGCCATGACTTAACTATAAAATCAGTTTTTGATGAGCTCTCAATCATACATTATGTCTATGGAAGCTTGTTTCCACCACAGAATAAAAAATTTAAAAAGTTAATTGCGGCTTTTTATCTCGCTATTCTGACTTTTCTCGCAATTCCGAGTTTATATCACAATTATGCGATTTATAATTCTGACTTTATAACACAATTGCGAGTTTATATCACGCAATTCTGACTATATAACACACAATTGTGTTTATATCACACAATTCTGACTTTATAACAAACAATTGCAAGTTTATATCAAGCAATTCTGACTTTAACATGCAATTGTGAGTATATATCTCGCAATTCTGACTTTATATCAAGCAATTGTTAGTTTATATCACAATTATGTAAGCTCGCAATTGCAAGAATTTTTTAGAATTTTGAGATAAAAAGTTGCAATTACCTTTTTTTTTTTAATTCAGCAGCAGAAACAAGCTTCCATAGTTTATTGCCATGACTTTACTATAAAATCATTTTTTAATATGAGCTCTTAATCATACATTATGACAAATTGTTCTCGTTACCAGTGTCCATTTCATAGCAAAAAATATTGGAACTATTTTAATGTTTTGTTTAACTATTTGTCTTTGACTAATATTTTTATTTACAAAGTCGATGAACAACAAAGACACCCACAACATGTAATAGAATATGTGGCAGGTCTATTAGTCTGCATTTACACAATGCACACATCTAGTTTGACATTAGAATTTTCTGTCCCGTCCAATGCTGGTTATCACCGTGTCAATCAATATAATTTTGGATTCAATCCCGCATTTAAATAAGTTAGTCATTCCCAAAACTTTGCAGTGTGTATACTTAGCAGCATGTAAAACTTTTTTTTTTTTTTTTTCTTCTTCAAATTGCAAATGGGTTATACAGATTCTCCCTTTTTAATCACTGCAGCTGTCAATCACTTCAGCGGAAACTCACTAAGTTCTGCACTGTTGTGAAAACTGTTATATTCAATGAAGCTGGCTACACTGCACAATGAATCTCTTATTGACCTTATATTGCATAAAAATTCAGCAAATTACTGAATTAGGTAGCTGCTTACCAATTACTATTTACTGCATACATTTTAGCAGTTAGTAGCATTAGCTAACTGCTGCAAGTGGCAACACAAAACTAAACATCATCACTGAAAATACTACTCTCACGTCAAAACTCAGCATTCCTGAACATCACACTTTCTACAACTAACGGTAATTGTTTTTGGCCAGTGATAAACTCTTTGTTCTCGGCTGAAGAATTTAAAAAAAATATATATTTTCAAGGACAACAACAAGATTTTCCAGGACATTTTACATTTTCTCTAATTTTCCATGTGTTTTCCAGTACTGGAAAGTTTGTCATCAATTTTCCAGGTTTTCAAGGTTTTCCAGGACGAGTGGGAACCCTGCAAAGGAGATGTTAATACTTTATTTTAAGGGTCCACAATTATGCACGTGCTATGCACATACACACTAGTAATTAATGATTAACTTAACATATAGGCTAGTAAAAGCATATTAGCCATTATTTAAAATGTATTAAATATTTTAAGGATCTATATTCATGCGGTAAATAAACAAAAATAAGATAGTAATTATGATTAACTGAATGTACAGTAAACGCCTTTTAGTCATTATTTAGCAAACCATATATTATGTTTGTGTTGTAATGTACTTCAATTAAATAAACTGAACAATAAGAAGCTAGCAACTATGTTTAATTAGTGCTGGTTTTATTTATAAATTGCTAAAAGTGTGTAACAAAATTTGACCCCCTGTTGTAAAGTGAAAGTTATATTTAGGTTTATTGACCAGAATAAACAATAATTATCACGTTCACACACACAGAAAGAAAGACAGGCCTTGCAAAACACAACAATTCACTTTTGATTCAGACATTTCCATAAATCATATGAATATCTCAAATTGACACAAATTAAACATTAATAGGCAGTTATTAAACACACTTACACTCATATCTCACTCTTTGTCTCATTTTGACACAATTATCATGTTTACTCGTGTTAGCTTTAGCCCATGTGCTAATCAGTTCAGCTCGCGCTGTGTGCACGCGGCCTACTCAAAACGGCTCAGAATTAATCATTTTAGAAACTTCGACATGTCATTTACATTATATTCGGATTAATATCTGGAATTTCACTCACTAAAGCAAAATAGAATCATAACTTTATTTCACACAAGGAAGATTACTCACAGTGCTTCAATACTCTGGGATCCGCTCCGTCTCTATCTTCTCTCTCTCCGACATCTCATGTGCTCACGCTGAAAGCAAAGCAGCGCCGGCGCGACCAGTGGGCGGGACTTATGAATGCGCCGCTACTATTGGCTCTTAGGGGTGTCTCTCATTGCAGCACGATCAGTGATTTTTTTCGATTAGTGATTAGTCTTTTTCCCTGACCCTTTAACATATCTGAATCATGTCCTTGATTTTTGTGTTTACATATCTAATGCAACTAAAGTCACCAAGTGTCATCCAACGTTAATCTAATTAATTAGTTTTGTAATTAAAATGTTAATTTTGTAATTAAAATATGTGCTTGTGTGTAGTTTATATGTGTTTCATCTAAGATTAAAAGTCTATATATTATATGACTGTGATTGACAGGTGTAGGGCTCCACTTAGGACAAGATAAGAGCGAGGGCATGAGTGAAGTACAGTCTTATACTGATGCACTATTTTTATACACATCTTAAGAGATATGGTGGACATTCATAGGCCTATTAAATTTGCATTATTTTCCTATGTTTTTACATTATGAAAATCTATAAGACTTTAGTTATATGTGGGACATATAATCAGGGCTGGAAATGGCTGAGATTCACTGGGGGGACTCTATATCGGAAGATTTTTTTTTTTTTTACTTTCAATGACTTTTCAGATGTATTTAAATATAAAATATTATATAATTATATAATATGCTAACATTAAACAGGCCTATTTCATGTTTCCTCCAAACAATATTTTCTTAATTATCAAACAGGCACATGAAAGGTCAATGAACAACATTTATGAATTGTGTGTGGCACAAACATGTTCATTCAACAGAATCTTTGCTTGGAGAAAATTACCTGTTTGATTTTGGCCAAATTAAAGATACATTGTCTAGGAATTTGCATATGTGGTGCATACTGAATTGAACAGGTCACAAACATTTTAAATACATTTGTCCTCAGGTTAAAGAAAACTGAATGTTTTGGATGGCTACCTCTCAGTTTAGTATACTTTGAAAATCAACAATTACACATTTAAAGGGGAATCCAGTTTTAATGGAAAAGGAAGCTGATGTGCATTCTAAAAAGCAAAATAATTTGGATAATAATGTATCTAGAAAATATAATGATATTCACTCATCCCTTTTCTTAAACAATGGTTAAAATGATTGAAGTGTGATGTTTATCATTTTATAAGAAATTTTGTTTTGAGGATGTTACCATAGACATGGAGTTTTTTTAAAAAAAACATTGCTACCTGAACATGCAGTTCTATTTTAATATTCACTGAAATAATTTCAACTGCTGATTCTGACATAATGTTAGTTGCTGCAGTCTATTTACAAAAACCATTAATTATTTTGAATGAATTATTATTTTAAAAATCGGTTTGAATAAATGATTCAATGACTCAATTATAAAGATGTCACTTGTTTCATAGATGAATCAACGTTTTTGAACAAATCTTTGTAATGAATGAGTCAATGACAAATACATTTTTAACAATCATTTGTCGCCACCTACTGGTGTAACGATGTAATTGACGCGATCTTTATTTGAAGTATCAAGTTACTTTCAAAGGGTGATTTACTCTATTTTGATTACTTCCGTTTGGGATGGGGGACTGGTTGTCTTCCTCGGTTGCGAGGAGTTTGGGTTTGCTCCCTCGTGAGTTTTATTTATTTGTTTGTTGCTTTATTTTTGCAAAATGGTCCACACATGCAAAATTAGTTGATAACACAACTGCAATAAAGTAACAGCCTATAGTTAACAATTACTTGTTTACAAAGTGCCATGGGAAAGTCAGACTATCTTTACTTAAAATGTTCTTATACTGAACATGTTAATTCTTGGAATACAGCCAGGTTTTTCCTAATCTGTCATATTAGCAGAACACATTTTACACATGAGGAAAACTAATGTTTAGTCAATAATTCAGGAAGATCCATGATTCTAGCTTGTACTTGGCCTTATGAAAATGTAGTTCTTGTAATTGTTTAACCATAGCATTTGTTACAATAAGGATATAATCAAAGCTAGACCATTGATGGCTCCTCATTGCATGCTTAGGGCAATGTTAACTTTTTTTCTCTCTTTTTTAAATCCCTTAATAGATTATATATTATAAATTCTTTAACAAGTTATTTAAAATGTACCACAATAAATACAATAGAACGTGATAATTTATAGTAAAGGTGGTCATGAGAAGTTTAAAAAGCTTGCAAGATCATCATCATGTTTTCCCCTCTTTTCATCAGTCTTTTTAGTGGCTGTTTTTAGATCATGTTTGACTTTCTCCATAGCGTTTTACTACATTCTCAATAGAATTCAAATGGGTTTCACATTTTATCATAGGAACGGCTCACGCAAATCTGGTGAATGCGCCTACGGTGATTCGCGCGCGGCGCGCCACTCATGCTTATAAAAGCTCAGAACGCGTGATGTATACAATTAATTAACAGCCTGATTCTATGTTTCGGTGTGGTGGTTAGAGTACCGGCAACATGTGAGAAGTGGCGGTACGCAAGGCAAAGCAAGGGTAGGCTACAGATTAAAGAAGTGCCGGCGTGTACCGGCCCACTTCGAGCACTGAGTAAGATCGCGTGGGTGTTTGAATCCAGATTGCGATCTTTTTATGATTAATGGTGAGTGCTATCCTCCCTCATACTAATACATCTAAACCACTCACTACTATCGTACAACTTACTGCTGCCGATATCTCCGTTCCAGTTACCGCCCTCCTTGATTCTTGGTCAGCGGGAAATTTCATATCAGGCGCACTCTGCCGTCAGCTTGGTATAAGGACACAATGTACTCCGTCAACCTACAAGATCCAATCGATAACTGGTAAACATGTGAGCAGAAGACGTGTGAGCCGGAGCATAGGCCCTCTACAACTTCAAGTTGGTGTTCTTCATGTAGAGGATATCCATCTGCTGGTTCTGGAGGGTTCCACCGCTGACGTGATATTAGGGTGTCCGTGGTTGGAGCAGCACAACCCCATCCTCTCATGGAAGACTGGAGAAGTCCTGAAGTGGGGCGACACCTGTTTTCCATCCTGTTTCTCAACACTTCCTGTTCCACGACAACCAACCTCCCGTTGTCTCCGTGTCCACGCCACTTCCATCGAAAGTCCCATAGAGAAGAGGTCAGTGGATATCCCCTCGTGTTACGCCCCCTTCAGCGACGTTTTCTGCCCCATGAGAGCTTCCAAGCTGCCTCCACATCGGCCATGGGATTGCGCCATTGATCTGCTTCCGGGTGCGTCAGTGCCAAGGGGACGGATATATCCTCTATCCGTCCCGGAGGAGAAGGCTATGGTGGAGTACATCGAGGAGGCTCTGGCTCAAGGATACATTCGACCTTCTACCTCCCCTGCTGCTTCCAGCTTCTTCTTCGTGGCCAAAAAGGACGGAGGCTTGCGGCCTTGTATTGACTACCGTGCTCTCAACTCTGTCACCGTCAAGTTCCGATATCCCCTTCCTCTCGTCCCAGCGGCCCTGGAACATCTCCGTGGTGCCACTGTGTTCTCCAAGTTGGACCTCCGCAGCGCGTATAACCTCATCCGGATACGCGAGGGGGACGAGTGGAAGACCGCCTTCGTCACGCCCACCGGCCACTACGAATACCTCGTGATGCCGTATGGCCTGGTCAACGCCCCCTCCGTATTCCAGGATTTCATCCACGAGGTGCTCCGGGAGTTTCTCCACAAGTTCGTTCTGGTCTACATCGACGACATCTTGATATACTCCCGGAGCATGGCCGAACATCGCCACCACGTTGCGGAGGTCCTGAAACGCCTGAGAGAGTACCAACTCTTCCTCAAAGCCGAGAAATGTTCATTCCATCAGACCTCAGTGCAGTTCCTTGGATACCACATCGACCACAGTGGCATCCGGATGGACGAGGGGAAGGTGGAAGCCATTAAGAACTGGCCCACTCCAACCACTATCAAGGAACTCCAACGATTCCTCGGCTTTGCCAATTTCTATAGAAGATTCATTCAGAACTACAGCTCCATCTCCAACCCCCTTACTGACCTTTTACGCAACAAGCCCAAGTCTCTGTCCTGGACCCCAGCTGCCACGGAGGCCTTCAACCACCTCAAGGAAGCCTTTACCACCGCTCCACTCCTGGTACATCCGGATCCCCACAAATCATTCGTGGTCGAGGTCGACGCCTCCACAACCGGAGTCGGAACGGTTCTGTCGCAGCAGCAGGGGAATCCGAGCCGCCTCCATCCATGCGCCTTCTTCTCCCGCAAGCTCAACCCGGCGGAGAGAAATTATGACATCGGTAATCGAGAACTGCTGGCAGTCAAGATGGCCCTCGAAGAGTGGAGGCATTGGTTGGAGGGAGCTAAACATCCCTTCCTAGTTCTCACCGACCATAAGAACCTTGAATATCTCCGATCCGCCAAAAGACTCAACCCCAGACAGGCCCGCTGGGCGCTGTTTTTCACACGCTTCGACTTTACCATCTCCTATAGACCCAGTTCCAGAAACATCAAGGCGGACGCTCTTTCCAGACTCCATGCTCCCGAACCCATCACAGAGGATCCTGAACCCATCCTTCCCAAACAGGTAGTGGTCAGCCCCATCACCTGGTCGGCGGAGACTTTACCCTCCTCCAATGCCTCCACCAACACTCCGCCGGGTTGCCCACCGGGCTTGCAATACATCACCCGCACACTGCGCACTCCACTAATCCACTCTGCACATACTTCACTTGGCACTGGCCACCCGGGGGTCAATGAGACCCTCTCGCTGCTAAAGGAGCGCTTCTGGTGGCCCAACATGGCTGCCGATGTCAGAAGGTACGTGCAGGGATGCAGGGACTGCGCCATCTCGAAGAGCCCACGCCATCTACCATCCGGCAAGCTCCATCCTCTGCCCGTTCCCAACCGACCCTGGTCACACCTAGGAGTTGACTTTGTCTCCGATCTTCCTGCATCTGACGGAAATACCTGCATCCTGGTCGTGGTAGACCGATTCTCGAAATCCTGTCGTCTCATCCCTCTGAAAGGTCTTCCTACTGCCATGGAGACAGCAGAGATCATGTTCAACCAAGTATTCCGCTACTTCGGCATCCCTGAAGACATCGTATCCGATAGAGGACCACAGTTTATCTCACGGGTATGGAGAGCCTTCTTCTCGCTCCTAGGTGTGACCGTCAGTCTCTCGTCTGGCTACCACCCTCAGACGAACGGGCAGACGGAAAGAAAGATCCAGGAGATCGGCCGCTACCTCCGTACCTTCTGTCATGGCCACCAGGACTCTTGGAACCAGTACCTGGGTTGGGCCGAGTACGCTCAGAACTCCCTACGCCAGCCATCCACCGGACTCACACCCTTCCAGTGCGTACTCGGCTACCAACCCCCACTGTTCCCCTGGACCGGGGAACCATCAGACGTACCATCTGTGGACTACTGTCACAGACACACCAGGCTCCACCATCCACCAACCACAGCGCACACCTTCCCCGGAGTACTAATCACCGCCACCTGCACCTCATCAGCTCACTCATCACCAGCACTACTTAAGACACACACTCACACAGTCACATTGTCCGGTCTCGTTTGCATCTAAGGACTTACCTGTATGCTTACCTCAAGGACTCCCCGTGCTACTTACCTGTTATCCTGTCTCCGTGTTCCCTCGAAAGATTCCTCTCTGTGTGTGAAGTGTTGTCTGCAGTCATCGTCTCCAGTCAGCAATCCTCATCATCCATCGGCACTCTGCAATCACAAAGGACAGTATCATTCTCTATACCATTCTCCAACCACCATTCACTGCAAGATACTCACCTGTTGTCACCTTTCACTCTGCTTGTGTACAATAAACTCCCTGTTGTACTATCTCCTGTCTCCTGGTTGGTCCTACCGTAACAAACATATTATATATATATTTTAAATTTTCATAAACTTAAACTTCTATAACTTTTTTTAACTTTACTTTTACAACTTTTACTCCTGCAATAATCTGTGAAGTGTTCCCTTTAAAAAGATACCAAACTTAAGACTGTGCTCTGAAGTATTCAAGATTTTTAACAACAAATTAGTGTTTTGTATTTTGGGTCTGTACAGTAGCTTTTGAATAGCTGCCTATATGGGTCAAAACTGACCCACGGACAGTAAGATCATATAAAATTTCTGTATGCACATTTCACAACAATGAAACTTTGAATGCATGTTCATTACCCTAAATGAGAGAGTCACAAAATTTCAAGAAAAACAACATGGGTTTAATTGTATTTCAGAGAGATTGAAAAAATAATTGATTAATTTTTACCATATGTGGCTAACAAAATATTTTTATTGAAATAAGTGGGGAAAAGCTCCTTTTTTAGCTTCATAGGGTAGTTCAAAAACTAAAATAACAAAATATATCCAAGAAATTTTATTATTTTGGGTCTGTACTGTTGCTTTAGAACATTAAAATATGTGGGTCAATATGGCCCGTGAACATAACGAACACTCAAAAAAATGATTTTTTTGATGCTGTTCACTTTATTTAAACAACGTATTTTGATTCAACACCATTGTATTAGGTTTCTGGTTCAAATTTAATTGCTTCATGTTAAATTGACTTGGAACGATTACTTTTTGACTTAACTTGATGTTTTCATATTAAAATAACATGTTTCAATCAAGTAAACTCAACCAGGACTCAGTCAAACAGGACTTTCACTTCCCATCATGCTTTGCAAAGGGGCTGATCTGGGAGAGTAAATGTTAAGTGTTATTTTAAGCAGTTTTTAGCAACATGAGAAAATGGAGAGACTTTTTAAGGTTATGTTGGTATTTAAAAGTTTCTGTTATGTTAATAGTTTTGGGGTTACCATTGTGGTGAAGTGTAGAACATGTGCTTGGGTTGAGGACCTGCTAACAACAATTAAAGTTGTTTTAATAATAAAAACAACAATTTTGGGCATGCCATAGATGGGATAAAACCGTCTTCTGACTAACACCTAACAATAAGAGTCTTTACAGAGTAAAGATTTTATAAAAGTTGTGAAAATTGTTCTTGAACACATCCACTAAATAAACTAATCAATTAAACTGGATTTTTAGGATAGTTAAATGTAATGTTTTTGGACAAAATTAAGAATGTTAACCTGATTCAACTAAATGGCATTTAGTTAACCTTATGTAATAAATTTAAGTTAACTGAAATAAATAATGTTAATTAAATACAACATAACCAAGTTATGTGGAACCTGTTGACATAAAAAAATTAAGTAAATCCAACGTTTCATTTTTTTGAGTGAACGTAATAGTGATTTTGTGTGTATTTGTCAAAACACATTAGCGTGTTGAAATTTTGCATGCACGTTCATGACCTTAAATGAGAAAAAGTCACAAATTTCAAGAAAAAAAACAAAAAAAACAAACAAAAAAAAAACAGAGGTTAACTTATATTTCCGACAACTCAAAAATTTAACTGTGGGTTAAAAGACAGACAATTTTGTATTTAAAAATCTTTTACTATGTAGTGATCTTTAATTCTGCAGTAGGAGAAACTGGGAGAGTGACTTTATTGCATCAGAGGATAGACAATTCAGTCTGGCCTAACAAAACATTTTAATTTCATTGACTTTTCCAGCCATCTATCCATATCACAGGAAATCTTTTTTCATTAAGGAGTAAATATCAACTCATTAAATCATTCAAATTCAGTTCAATTCATTCAAATAAAATGCCTAAATATCTAATGCCTGACGTAGGCCATTGAAACATGCCAGGATGAAAAGTTGTGACAGGACAAAATGCAGTTAGTGCAAGAGCTTCTGAGACCAATTCACCCTAATCTGAAAACTTAAGAGAAAATGTCAGTTGTTCTAAGGAGGCAAGGTAAAAACCTACCAGGGTCAACAAATACTAAAATGTCATCTGCATAAAGCATAAGCTTATGTGGTTCTATTTTCTTGTCCTTAATGTACTTATCTTGTCCTGAATAGCAAAAAATTAAATCTTTTGAGACTGAATGGTGCTATATGTATTTTAGTTGAGTTAATTCTCTAAGACCACTAGATGTCACTAGACATTTCATCTTTGTTTCAGCCCTCTTAATGCTATTTTCCAACTTCCAACAAGTTTTTTGGAATGTGAAGCAATTTGAATGATACAACCCTTAATAACTGCCTTAAGAGCATCCCATGCCACTCCCACCGAGAATACCATTGATCAGTTAGTTTCTATGTAAACATTAATTTCTGTTTTTAAAGAATGCTGGATTTTTTAAGAGATGTATTAAAACGCCATCTATATGATTTTTTTCCTCTCTGTGTAAGGCCTCAACTGTAAACACACCCAGGCATGGTCCAAAACTAAGATTTTCCCAATACTGCATTCATTAACAGAAGGAATAACTGATTTTAATAAAAAGGAAAAGACAGTTCTAGAGAAAATTCAGGGGGTCGTGGGTGCAGATGGCAAAGTATTTCTTGGTAGCGCAGAGACTGCAATAGGAAACCAGTCCTCCGACAAGAATCCAACAGGTAATCCAAAACTGCCTTGATGCGAAATATCCAGAACAGGAACAAGGAATGAGAGACTCAAACATAGGACGACACGGCAAAATGCACAGACATTAAATAGCGGCGCTGATAAGCAACACACACTCACAGAGAGACAGAGTGAACCAGTGAACCCGTGACAAGTACAATAAAGTACACTATTAGTATGCCATCAGTAGCACTTTTTCCCACATTAATATATATAAGTACTTTATGCTAAAAGTATACTTACTGTTAAATTGTGAGTTTTAATACACATTTACCTGCATGTTTTATTTTTCATGAAAATCAATTAAAATAGAACTGGATGGCTACATAGAGTTTAATTTTAAATTAAAAAAATGAATTTTAAAAGAGAGAGAGAGAAAAAAAACAATATATAAGCTGATTTCCTGACAAAATTCAGAAGTGTCAGAAGTGTGCTTCATTAGAGACAAAGGCCTGTCATTTGTATTTACAACCTCTAGGTAACAGTATTACACCAGCTGTATCGCAGTCTTACAAAATGCATATAGATAGGGAATCTTTAAAGTTTGGATAACTGAAAATCGGTAATTATATTTTTGTAGTTAGAAGGTATTTGATTTAAGGGTTTGCTATGTGAAAGATTTACATTATGCGATATTTTTGCAAAATCTCAGAATAAAAAATCCGGTAGCACTTTATTTTACAGTCATGTTTCACATGTACATACCATGGACTTGTTATAGTAATTAGAGTAAACTGGTAGGTACTAACCCTGAAGCTACCCCTAAACCTAACCTTAACCCATGTAGTTACCTCATATTACCCAGTACTTTCTTAGGTAAGTACATGTAAGTGGACGTACTGTAAAATAAAGTGCAACCAAAAATCTGGCACAATTGCTCATCAAAACAGTACAACTATGGACCCTTTTCCATGGTTCTCAGAAGCAGAAGTCATGTGTAAACCTCTATAGTGGTGTAATATGAGACTACAGCAAATATGATTTTTTGCATTTCCATTTGCTTCAAATGAAGGGAAAAAAATCATATTATTGTGTCCACAACTCTCCAAAAGATGAAAAAATGTAGAGAGATTAAATACAGAAGTCAGAGAAGAATAAGTTGTCAAATTTACCATCATTCCTTCAGCCTATTGTTTTAGAAAGCAGCAGAAATAACTAGTTTTCTGTTCATTAATGCCACTTTACCACAAAGTACAGTCTGTATAAAGGGTCCATTGTTGTGATTACTGAATTATGAAACTATGGGGAAGTTTTGGTTCTGATCAAAACTTCCTCATAGTTCCCCCCAAAATTTCCCCATGAACACAAGCTTCCTTTTAAAAAACAAATCAAAACAAAACAAACACACACACACACACACACACACACACACACACACACAAACAAACAAACAAACAAAAAAAACTGTTGTATGTTTACAACAATCATGTTAAACCAGTTTTGAAACCCCAGAGATCCATGACTGTCATGAACACCAAACATGCACTGTATTTTTAAAGTTTGTTACTTCCTCATAAGAAACGAAGTTAAACTCATGTGAATGTCCTATAACTTTCAACAGTTTTTTCCCCAGCAAATGTCATGTGTAAACATTTAAATGAACATGAAAAGATTCAACAACTGAGATATAAATTGAACAAATTTCACAGACAATATGTCTCACAGAGTTTGAGATGTTACTCCACTCTTCCACCAAGACACTTGCAAGTTCTCAAACATGTGTACCTGGTAGTAATATCGACCACTATTTACACTAAGTATAATAACACTATTTGCAAGAAGATAATTTCATGTTATTTACACATAGTGTAAACAGCCTATGACAATTTGCACTTAGTGCAAGTACTAATAAGCCACTCTCTCTCTCTCTCTCTCTCTCTCTCTCTCTCTCTCTCTCTCTCTCCAAGGTTATATCTATCTATTGATTTGGGTTTAATTGGTGGCATTTTTCCTGAGAAACTGCACACAAACCAGTTGAAAGAAATTCCTACAGTACCAATGAGGGGAGGGACATGCACTATATTGCCAAAAGTTTTGGGACGCCTGCCTTTACGTGCACATGAACTTTAATGACATCCCATTCTTAATCCATAGGGTTTAATATGGAGTTGGCCCACCCTTTGCAGCTATAACAGCCTCAACTCTTCTGGGAAGGCTTTCCACAAGGTTTAGGAGTGTGTTTATGGGAATTTTTGACCATTCTTCTAGAAGCACATTTGTGAGGTCAGGCAGTGATGTTGGACGAGAAGGCCTGGCTCGCAGTCTCCGCTCTAATTCATCCCAAAGGTGTTCTATCAGGTTGAGGTCAGGACTCTGTGCAGGCCAGTCAAGTTCCTCCACACCAAACTCGCTCATCCATGTCTTTATGGACCTTGCTTTGTGCACTGGTGCGCAGTCATGTTGGAACAGGAAGGGGCCATCCCCAAACTGTTCCCACAAAGTTGGGAGCATGAAATTGTCCAAAATGTCTTGGTATGCTGAAGCATTAAGAGTTCCTTTCACTGGAACTAAGGGGCCAAGCCCAACCCCTGAAAAACAACCCCACACCATAATCCCCCCCCACCAAACTTTACACTTTGCACAATGCAGTCAGGCAAGTACCGTTCTCCTGGCAACCGCCAAACCCAGACTGATTCGTCACCCCAGAGAACACGTCTCCACTGCTCTAGAGTCCAGTGGTGGCGTGCTTTACACCACTGCATCCGACGCTTTGCATTGCACTTGGTGATGTAAGGCTTGGATGCAGCTGCTCGGCCATGGAAACAGTGTTGCCAAGTCTGCGGTTTTCCCGTGGGAGTGGTTTGATTCAAAGTTTGGAGCATTGGGAGCATGGTTTGCTAAATTAGGAATGTGTTGCAATATTGATAGGGGGTTTATTATCTTGTTGTGTACTTCCCTTATTAAGGTCACTAGTTATCAAAGTCACAGTTAAGCAAATGGAAAGGCAAAGATGTCAAGATAACGGAAAAAGTAGAGGGCAACCAAAGTATATATTATCAGGATTGGCCTTATAAACCAAATTGGAATTTACAAGGATGCTGATTCAAGTACCTCAAATGAGGACAAAGAAGATGAATAAAGATGAGCCATGCCCTTAGTGTATATGCTCAGCCTAGTCTCATTGTTAATACGTAGGTATTAATACGTAACTTTCAAAGACACAAAACGTAAATTTTTGTATGTTTAGAAAGGTGCTACAACATGCAATATTGACGTATTTATAAAACTAAAACGTAAAAAATACGTTTAATAATAATAAGTTTTTACAGCGAAAAAAACATCAAATATTTACGGATCTTTCATGTCATAAAGATATATGTATAATTTACATTTTTTATAGGGTACAGAGCAGAATTTAACTTATTAATCCATGAAAATATGATGAATCTGGTGTCATGAGAAATCGAGTCCCCCCTAGGAATCGGGTCCCATTTAGGACCCAGGCGGTAATGCCTGATCAAAAGTTGTTATGATGTCTTGACTAATTATAACCTATTATATTGGATATATAATATATACCCAATATATGATATTGGAAGCAAAAAACATAACTAATATATAAGCTAAGGGTAATGGGGTAGATGTATGCTATGCTAGTACATAAAAAACAGTAAAGAACAGTAAAAAACAGTAAGAAAGACAAATGCTTGATTTCAGTTATATACTAGTATATGAACCATGTAATTTAAAAGACAATAATGGTCATTATAATGCATTTTAAATGATATAAATCATAATGAGATTTTGCATTATGCATTATGAATCGTAATCAGGCGCTAAAAATACTACCCATTAAAAGTCAGTTTAACCAATGGGATCACTCTGGATCCAAAAGGAGACCCGATTCCTGGTGGGACTCGATTTCTCACCTCACCGGCTTCTCTCCATCAAAGAGTATAGAACCCAAGAGGTGAAACTCTGATACTTTTGGGTAACAGCTACGAGGTGGCGCTTCGGTACCGCGGCAGCCATTTTGGGGTGAAAATGCCAACTGGACAATAGAATCCATCACATCTTATGCACCCAAAATCAGCGAATCTCACAGCCAATTCAGAAACGCAATAGAAAATTTCTCAAATTTAGTAAATTTTATGACATCTACAGTAAATGTTGTATTGTCTTAACCTATGTTTTATGTGCTCAGTTGTGGAATCCAACCATTACACATCTGAGGTAACGTAGTTAGCCTAATTTATTGAGTATTTCCATTTTATGCAACTGTACATATTTACTATTAATAGTAAATTAATAAATTAATAATTAATAAAGTTAAGATCATCATGTTTGTAACGTGATCCAAAACGTATATAGGCAGACCTAGTGGAGTAATATAGTAATAGCAAATTACTCCACTAGGTCTGAAATACGTTTTAATCCCCTGGATCACGCTACAAACATAATGATCTTATAAAACGTGATGCATTGCTGTGTCTGTTATCCCCTAATTGCCACTTTTGGACACAGTGGCTGTGTTTTTTGTTTACATACAGTAGTGCTTTAACGGACATTAATATAAGACAATACTGCAAAAACAGTTTACTGTCAAGCTGTTATATTCTGTTATATATTTATTGTCCAACATTTCCCAATTTTTCTGATGCATGTCCTTAATTTAATTTCATATGTTGATATTAATTCAGTGTTTATAATGCCAATACTTAAACTTAAAAGAATTTTAACCCAAACTGACTGGGTTTCTAGAGCTAAGGTTTTGTGAAAAAAGTGGAAGACTTAAACACAAAGTCTGTAAAATAAACTGTTAAAAAGATTTGATGATCACTAGCGATAGTATTTTATTCTGTGATGTCATCATTCAGGTTGGATTTTAGCTTTAATGTACTTTTTTTTAACAAAGCAGCTGATATCGCCATAGAAACTAGTGGACTGCCCAGTCGCTTTCACCCCAAAATGGCAGAAACGCAGGGCTACTGCCAGGTGTGCAGGAGACATTTTCATTGTGGGGGGGACCAAACTGTGAGCAAAAACCCAGATAGTAAGATCAGATTTCCGGACATCGGACCACCACTTCAGGCTCACTGGCAGGCAACCATCATAAATTAAACTTGTCTGATCCTTAAACTCCTAAGCACTGGGACCATTTTGGGGATTTCCACCTGGATTTGGTGTACCACAATTGAAAAGCTTCCCATACCTATATACAGTGCTCTAAATACAAAATCTAGGTGTCATTTTAAAGGAAACACTTTGAAGTTACATAAAACACTCCTAAAAGTGATATATATATATATATATATATATATATATATATATATATATATATATATATATATGTGTGTATATATTGTATATAGTATATACCTAAATAAAAAGTCCCCCATACCCATTTTCAGTGGTATAAATCCAATATCCCAGTGTAATTTTACAGAAAACCCTCTGAAAATACATAAACACTGCTGAAAGTTATATATATATATATATTATAGTATATTTTGTCTGTACTATAATAAACAAACAAACAAAAAAAGAGGCGTTTTATGTTTTTGATCAGTTTTATTCTTTCAGGAGACTCAAGACTCATTACAATCTAGAACATCCTCCAGATTTGTATAATTCCTTATATGTGCATCATTTTTTGTCACCTCTGTTGAGCATCACCGCAGCATCACCCGTCTGCCTCCTGGAGATGATGCCAGCTGTGCCAGCTGCTGCTGCTGCTCACTAATTTTCAACAGAAACTGAAACAAAGAAATTGCTGTTTATACACAGTTTTTGCACTGTAATAATACCCATTTCACAATATCAAAATGTAGATTTACTGAAATGGCAATTCTATTCAAGTCTGCATACTTGCAGACAGCTGTGCAGTGTCCAAGTAGCCTTGCCATATCCTAAAAACGTATAGTTTTTATTAGTTTATCATATTGGTTGCTGTGCTTTCACATTTTAAAATAATAATAATTCAATCAGAAATGAGTATAAACATTGTAAATGCAGTAATACAGTTTATACATACCAAACGCAGAGTCCTCTCCTCTCGTGCGTCCTCATTGCGTCGCTGGCCGAGGCAATAATCACTTTAGTTTCGCTTTCAAAGATCTCTTTTATCGATGCCATTGATGCTTTTCCATTTCTAGATGTGATTATCGAAATCGAAACAGTCCATAAACTATAAATCCTCACGAAAACTTGCGAATACTTCAGTCAAGCCAGCTCGCGCGTCAACCAGAACTGAATGTGAGAGATCAACCTGTCGCTGCGTCCGAAACCACCTACTCAATGAGTAGGTACTAAATTTCAATAAGTACTTACTTAATGAGCGCTAAAAGAGTAGGTACTTAATAGCCAAATCTTGTTGAGTATGAATGCCCGCCGCCATATTTGTGTCCGAGATGGCAACTAACACAGCAACGCTTCATTGTACTGATGATCATCTTTAGCTTCAGCGCGAGCAAAAACATTATCTACGATTGTGGCTGTCATATTAATAACATTTTAATTACACTATTGTATTAAAATGTTGTGAATTCTAGTTTCTGTGTTTCGGCGTGTTACAGGAAGAACGCAACCACAACAGGAGCTTTTCTGACTACGTTACTAGTTCAAGTTCATGCGTGCGTGATTTTGTGCGAATATAAGTTGTAATAGTATGTTTATCTTGTATAAATATATATGAATTACCCTATATAGGATGTGTTCCATTGAGTTAATTAACCTTCTAGCAAAGCGCTTCAGTTTACAGGTGTTCATTCAGCAGGCGTAGCTCAAACAGCAATGTTGTTATCAAAATGAGATGATTTGAGAAAAAAATCTGTTATTGTTCGTGATCCTTATTTTATTTCCTCCAACTGTGTTTTGTCCCTTAAAGACATTTCTACAGTATGCCACGAGACAGTGGCGGTTCTACATTGAATTACACCCTGGGCGAGACCCCCTTCGAGCGCAAAAAAACCCCACAAAATTCTGCACAAACAGTTATATTTTATTATAACAACATAAGTGAAAGAGAAAATTATATTTCTCAATTGCACAAATCCTTCATTAGAACATGAAGGACACTTAAGAAGATTCTTTTATTTAACTATTGCAATTACAACAGGAAACACACTTTTTAAGGTGCACAATCTCCACCTCCAACATTGCCAAAAGACAATGAACACAATTCTGCACAAAATATGACAGTATAAGTTATCAGAACTTAAATAAAAATACACTATATACATAAATGTGCCAAAAATATATACAATCAGATATATATATATAAAAAAAAATGTAACAAGAGCAGAGAGCAACAATAATATAAATTAATATACAAATAAAATATAGAATAAATATTCCAAATAGCACAACTCCTTCATCACACAAATGTGAAAACACACTAAAGAGAGAATCTAGCTTTAACCCAACTGATGGAAATAAATAATAACTGAACTTGTAACTGTCACAGTAAGTCTCAAACACCAGGCGAAATGAAGGAGAGTAGATGAATACAGGCTTTAATGATAACACGTAGGAATAACATAACCATACAAGGACGAGAACGGACGAGGAATGAGGATGAACACAGGGCTTAAATACACGTAGCAAACAAAAGGAATTTAACAAGGTGATGAGATAATTAGACACAGGTGAATCAAATGAACTAATGAAACAGAATGGGGAAAACTAGGTCACTGGGGAAGCACAGAAACATGAGGATTTGTAACAGTTCGCCCCCTTCCGGATAGGCGCGTCCTCGCGCCGTAAGAGTCCAACTGAGGAGGGGAGGAGGGGTTCTGGAGGAGGGCGAGGTAATGCCCAAAACCCAAAAGTAAAGAGTCCAGGGAACAGAAAACACAGTCCAAGGGGGCGTGGGGGGTGGGAGAAGCCAGGGGGAGACCAGGAGCAGGATGAGCTGGTGGAAATTCCAGAGTTCAGCCAGGATGATGCCCCATGGCGGAGTCGAGGGAGGGAGGAGCCATGGTATTAAACTCCTTAACGAAACCATGGGGATGACTGATGGAGACAGAGCTGGTGGAGAAGGAGCCCAGAGCGCAGATGGATGGCCGATGACCAGGCATGACACCGCAGGCTTCGGAGGCCACGAGGGAGGCGTGGCGATGATCCCTTGAGGAGAAGCTGGGGTGCCAGAGGTCTGAGGTGGAACCGGAGCAACTGAGGACCGAGGCGGAGCCGGAGGGAGGGCGGAGCCAGACGGAGCCGTAGGGGTGGAGAGACGGCACGCAGCAGACGGCTCGCAAGTCCGTGGCGATGAAGGCGTGGTGACGTCCGACCAAGGTGCAGCCGGAGATTCGAGGGAGCCCGGTGTAGCCGAATGGCCGATGGTCCCAGGCGGAGCCGAGGGGGGGGGAGGAGCCATGGTGGGGGAGTCTGGACGACGAGCCGAGGTGGAGCGACTGGGTCGGAGGCAAGAGGCGGAGCTAAGGGGTCCAGGCATCCAGACGGCGCTGTTGAACGGCTGGCCCGAGGTGGATCCACATCACAGAGGGCTGGTAGAGGAGAAACTGAGGTGCCAGCGTGATGCAGCGGCGACTGGGCAGAGGAACTTGATAGTAGCTGGAGAGGAGGAGGGAACACAGGAGACACAGGGCTGGACGGAACCAGCGGGGAGACGGGCAGTTCTAGGCTGGACGGAACCAGCGGGGAGATGGACAGTTCTGGGCTGGACGGAACCAGCGGGGAGATGGACAGTTCTGGGCTGGACGGAACCAGCGGGGAGACGGGCAGTTCTAGGCTGGACGGAACCAGCGGGGAGATGGACAGTTCTGGGCTGGACGGAACCAGCGGGGAGATGGACAGTTCTGGGCTGGACGGAACCAGCGGGGAAAGGAGACACAGGGAATCCTCCTCTTCACTACAGTCCTCGTAAAAAGAAAAATTGTTCAGCGCTTGCTCACCCTCTGTGGTGGGAATGTGGGCAGGGCTCCACTCCATCCCCTCGAACTCCACAAGGACTCCCACGATGGCGCACGTTGTTGCCGGCTCAGACACCTGATCAGACGTCCGTCCTCGGGACTCCAGTTCAGAGGCGATGGGAAGCTCGGTCCCACTTGTCAGCTCTGGCTCGTTCCTCGCGGCCGGCTGATTACCTCCATCTGCGGTGGGCTCTGGCTTGTTGTCTGTGTCGCTGGGTGAAGGCAGGCTGAACTCTGGATGAGGAGCGGGGCTGGTGACTTCATCAGCGATGTCGATGGTAAATGGAGAATCACAGTTCACCAGCACCCACTCCACATACTCGGCGAAATTCCCCCGAGGACCCACACCAGGCAGACGAGCTCTTGTTTTCGCGCTGAGGCTTATGTAGAAAAAAACACTCAGCGTTGCGTCCAGAATGTTGGTACGGCACGCCAGATCTAAAAACCTTTGGGTGTGGGTCTCGAGGGACTGCTGCTCCTAGTCAATGTATAGCAGCTGGACAGCCGGTAAATCCATTTCGGTATCGGTCCGTTCTTCTGTCACAGTAGGTCTCAAACACCAGGCGAAACAAAGAAGAGTAGATGAATACAGGCTTTAATGATAACACGTAGGAATAACACAACTATACAAGGACGAGAACGGACGAGGAATGAGGATGAACACAGAGCTTAAATACATGTAGCAAACAAAGGGAACTTAACAAGGTGATGAGATAATTAGACACAGGTGAATCAAATGAACTAATGAAACAGAATGGGGAAAACTAGGTCACAGGGGAAGCACAGAAACATGAGGATTTGTAACAGTAACAGTTTTGTTGCAAAGCACAATATTATGGTGAAATTAGATCTCGTGTTTGTTGAGTTAAAACTGAATTATTGTTGTATAAGCATAGCAAGCATCATAGCAAAAAGGCTAACAAACTTAAGAGTTATTGCTACCCACCAATTATTGAGTTATTGACCCACCAATTCACAACGTTTTATTACAATAGTTTTATTACAATAGTGTTCTCATTATAATGTTATGTAAATTACAGTCCTAGCAGTTATTAATGTTGTACACTGCTGTTTGGCTGCCAGTGTAGTCTGGTCCCTTCTGAATGTATCCAACCATTTCTTCCGCCGATCTAACTCCTTTGGGATCGAATACAATTGTAGTTCGGGGTTTCTCTGACGACTGTTATAACAGCTAACAGCACCACATATCCCAGACATATTGTAACCTTGTTGTGAACCTTCTGAGAGTGTTTTGATGGCCTTCCTCTGGTAGCTGTAGCTGCTGTGACCATAGACTGAAACAGGTCACGCAGCTGTGACCGGACACAAAAATGGCGGCGATAAAGCACAGTGACGTCACATGAAACCCATGGATACTCTACATAACTGTGACAACCACAGGTAAGGCTGAACAAATTGCACGCTCAAACTTACAACACTGTTTTATTTTTGAATTAAGGAATTAGGGAGCTGGAATCTTTTACTCCATTCAGAAAAGGAAAAAATACACCTGAAAGTCACTAGCATAACTGAGGAGGCTGGATTGTAGCTTGTAACTACAATCTTGGAAAGGATAGAAAAAGTTATTTAGAAAATAATTTAAGCCATATGAGTGAATAAGTACATATACTGTATATTTGAGTGTGAGGAGGACTGGGCAGTTGCTCCTGTAGGACGCTTGATTGGCTTTATTTCTTTGAAGAATAAAGTCTAATTCTGGCATCAAAAATCACAAGACTTTGAGAAGTGATTTTATTCAAAGACAGAAGCTACAACAAAGCCCTCCAAACAATACGGTACAATTCACATAACACATCAACACAACAACTCACTCATCCTCCTCAGATAATACTTGACAGATTGGTCAACAAAATATTTGAATAGACACTGTTATATTGGGGTCTTCCATTCACTCGGAAATAATAACCGAAAAAAAAAAAAAGCTTCATAACAATCCTTTCGGTTTGGTCAAATCACAAGCAAACACATTGAATAAACAATTACAACAACATAATGTAATACCTTAATACAATAAACAACACTGAACAAACTGTAATTGTGCATGTGTACCTTTGTAGTAGTGTCTTTCAATTCAGAATCAAAGCGAACAGTACATTATTGTGTACAGATACAAAAGATGAACTTAGCAAGAACAATATATCAAGTATCATTTACATCATTGTCAATGATGAATGAGATCTTATAGCTACTCAAATATGATCTTATATTCATACAATGCTTCCCAGAAAAAAATAAGTATTAGATTTTAAGCTATTTTTTATATCATTGTTGTTTTCCTTGTTTTAAATTTTAGAAACAAAGCATCAGCTAAAGGACTGGAAGTTAGGTTTGTATATGATAGCTGTGTCAAAGGATAAATGGACTACTTGCACAACTACTTCCATGTTCTACTTACGCCTCAGGTGTTTCCAGTACAGTGTTCAGTGCGCCTACATACGGACAGTTACTTATGAAAACACAGACTTTTTTACGGTTGTCAGTTCTTTAAAACATTGAATAATGTTCTCTGCATTAACATTATTTTAATTTTCAAACCTGCTCAATTTTTCATGTACATATATAATAGTTCTTTCCGAATATGGATTCTGAATTATAAATAAAAATTAGAACTTGCAGCAGTCCAGTGATGGTCGTTTCATTAACAGTGTTTTTCAAATACTGAATATATTGCATTCTTGTTTTCATGTTGAGTTTTCATTTATAAATGAATTTGACTGCTAAAAATATATTTGCTTGTATGCGTTGGTGCTTATTCCAGTCATTATTCCATCATTTAATGTTAAATAAATAAAGGTTCTCTCTGACTTGTTCATCAGGTCTCACACACACTGCAGCATTTCGTTGACTGGTTTAGATCACTGACACCCTGTGATGAAATAATCTTGTATGTTTACCAGCCACTGCTTTCTCAGATCTACTTGGGTTGGATTGAAACAACATATTTGAGTTTTGAAAATTCTGTACACAGTAATGAATAAAACATCTGTTTTACTGTCTCTAAAATGTTTGGATCTTTAAATCTTGTGAACACTTGTTTTAAGTGGCGTTTAGTAAACTGGGTCAGTGGTTTTCAATCTAATCTACAAAGACGTGAATTTGTGAAAATGGTGATGTCATGTTCATGCATCTTGATTGTTTGTATTCACTGCTCTGTAGAAGAATGCATATGTGCACAGGAACGTAGTGGTTTTTTTTGTTTGTTTGTTTTTTTCAAAGTGACATTGCTAACCACTGGTCTGGCATGCATAACAGCATTTTTAATTATTTTCATGGATCAACGTTGTTCAAAAAGGCAAAGGAAAAACTTTTCCGTTTTTACTACATCGTTGTCGTGTAAACATACCCTGAGTGTGTCAGATAAGAGAGACATAGAAAATGTGCAGAGCGGTGGGTCCCCAGGATTACAGCACATTGAAAACATACATAACCGTGTACTAGTAAGTCGTGATCATGTCACAAAGCTAATGTCACACATAGTCCATTATTCATTATTAGTCCCCTTAGTCATAATGAAGACCTAAAATATGTATAATTATTGATCAAGTGACTGAGTTTGACAAGTGAGCTATCAAAGTTTAGTGAGAAATCTACCATCATGAATGAGGTACTAGGATCCTCCCTGTCAAGAAAGAAATATATATATATATGTTACATGCATTAACAGGAATGATGTAAATAGACTAATATCATTTTGAAATATTCTCATTTCCACTAACCTGTTGATTTCTTCTTGTAGTAAATGAGTCCAGCAGCTGCTATGATGATTCCCAGCACCAGACCAGAAGCTCCAATAGCGATTTTATTCCTCTCAGACTCAGGGAGAGATGGATCTGTAGGGTACACTGGTGTGTCAAACTATGCTGTCCACAAAAGTAGTACTAAGATGAGAGTAGGTGAGTATCTCCTCTTACCCCAGTCATAAATCATGGGTTTATTGAAGCTGGCATGCTCAACCATACAGGAAATCTTCTCTCCAGATTTGGGGGTGTACTCCAGCTCAGAGTGGATCTGGTAGTACCAGTCTCCATCAGCCATCTCCATTGTTGAGGTCGCTTCAGAGGTCATCAGTTTACCATCGCTCAGCCAGGACACTTTGATGTGTGGAGGATAAAATTCATATGCGCTGCACATCAACACTGCTGGATGTTTGCCACCAGCCTGTGTCACTGAACTGAGCTTAACCTTCGGTTTCACTGAATCAAAGAAAGACATCCTAAATACTCAGTTTTCAACACGTCTCATATGTATGTGTTTGTATTGCAGGTCGAGGTGATAAATGGCAATTGAAGAAATCAGAGACATATAAATTATTTTTATCCAATAGGTTTTTATAATTTAATTCTTAGTTGCTAGATTTGATCATTCATGGTAACATTAAAACATTTTTCCATTAATAGCATATGCTCATGTAGAAATAACATAAATGTTAAAAAAAAGAATTCCATGAGAAACAGTAAAGATCAGAGAAGAGTTTTGACCCACTTACCTACTTTAACACGTTCAGGTTTGTCCTCGGACTTAATAATGAATTTGCATAAATTAACACCATTTCTCTCTGTTAGCACAAAGGAGCTATTGTTCCATTGCTCAGCAATTCCCATTCCAATTTCACTAAACCCCACAAACTTACTCAAAGTACTGTTGAACTGTGTGAATACAAATTTATTTAAGTAAAAGCTGTCAATATACGCCATGTCACTGTAATCAGGAGAGCTGTAGATGCATCTTGACCGTCTCATGTAATAGTCATCAGCTGAAAAAGAATAAAGAGGCAGTACAATCACAGTTATTTTTTTCAGATAAACGTCAACCAGAAAAGAAAAAAGAGAAGAACTTTAATGTAATATTTAGAATATCCATCCTTAGAGGACCGTCAAACAAGTAACCCTTCTTAAAAAATGCTGCAGTATTTAATTTAAATAATTTTACATCTACTACTACTAGTAATAATGAAATTATTGTTGATATTTAATTATATTACTCTCATCTTACTTACCACTATCTGCTCCAGTCAATAAAGAAAGTATCAAAATGAGTTGACAACTCAAGTGATTTAGCAATGACATTTTCACTTGCACTAAATCACAGCTGATTGCTGTCAGTGCTTTATGTTCATGTCAGGTGTATTTTTAAGATGACTGTCCAACCAGTTACTCCAGGTATAAATATCAGATGTTACTAGGTAGTATCCTGCTTTCATTTATCAACACAAACACTGTCCAGTTATCAATCTGGACAGTTTTTACATTATCCAATGCCTAATTTAAATAAAAGCTGTGTTTTTTTTTTCCTAACAGAAACTTCCCTAATAAACAACCCTCAGTAATTGCACACTGTATGACATTAGTAACTATAATAGCATACTAAGGTAGTATACAGTGACTTTTCAACTAGTGGTTATTAACAAATCTGGCAGGTTTTTGTCACGTCTATATGTTTTGGGCTCTTTGTTTGGATTTTCATTGGTTCCTGTGTTCCTTTATTAAGGTCCCGCCACTTGGTTTCCATGGTCACCATCATCATTAGTTCATGTTTATCAGCTGTGTCTCATTAATCACCTTGTTATCCACACTACTTAAGTTCCTGCTTTTCTGTCATTCTTTGTCTGGTCTCCTCAATATTATGCATGAGTAATGCTCTTCATGTTTGGATTTATGTCTTTGGGTTTATTAAAAATTGTATTCTCTCTTCATCATTGTGTTTGTGTTGGATTGTCTACACAGCAGTGTGACAGAAGACCAGACCAAAACAACTAAAACTAAAATGGGCATTCTCCTCACCCCGGTCAAACCCGCTGACCTTCTGCTCACCCTGTTCCAAGATGGCTGCTCGCTTGAGGACTATGTTGGGGAGTTTCTCAAACTTTCTCATTTGGTGTTCTGGAACGATGACACCCTGAAGACCGTCTTTTGGTGTGGGCTAGATGACCATCCCACTCCAGAGTCCGCTCCAGCCGTCGAGCCCACTCCAGAGTCCGTTCCAGCCAACGAGCCAGCTCCAGAACCGCTCAACGCAGAAGAAATCGATGGCAACTGCAGCCCATTGAATGGAACCATCAAGAATTTATCCCGAGACTGCATATCCGGACACTCTTCAACAGCTAATGCAATTGCAAATATCATACATTTGAACACTAAACAGCGATTTAGTATTAAGTTGTGAACCCTTTGTTAACAAAGGTGCTTTGTAATACGAAACTGATGGTTCTTTCAGCTGGTTAAATGACTCTTTTCATAGCTCCATTCCTCTGTTATGTTACGGTTTCATTCACTTTCTCATTTCCCATGTATGCGTGACTTGTGTGTATGTGTTTGTTTAGATTAGGTATGTGTTCGTGATTTGGTTAAATAAAACTCTTGTGCACATTCTTGTGAGGTGATTCTGGTATGCTTATAAATCAATGTCAACTCACAGTGTTAGTTTGACTCTCGTATGGTTGAGGAAGGTACACATGGCTTGCTTTTTAAGGCTCTGGGGCCGGGTGAGGTCTCACGTGAACAGCAATCAGGAGAAGAAATGCGTAACTTTTTGTTGGCCTTAAAACGTCTTTAAATGTACATATGTACACCAGGGGAATCTAAATTTTCTCGGTGGAGCATGTCCCCGAACCCCCTTATCAAACTACATTTTGTGACCTCGGTAATTATGAAACCCTGCGTATGGCCCTGGTTTTGAAAAGGTGTGTGGTTTTTTTTATTTTTTTTTTTTTTATATGTCAAACCAAAATATGACGATCTTAAATTGTGTCTGAAATAAATAATCTTACTTATGTCAGATAACACTTAAGCTAAACATGGTCAGATCAAAATGTCTGAATTTTTGGTTCCAAATATTTTATCAATTTTACTGGTATATGGTCATAACAGTTCCCATTCAGTCAGTCACGTTCGACGTTACGTCGATACTGACGTAATGGGGTCTCGCTTGGGAGCCCAATCACCTCCAAGGGATACAAAACAAGCCAATGGGAATTGGCCAGTGAGATTTATATGCCGGACCACGCCCCCGGCATCCGGGTATAAATAGACCCGGAGCCGATCAGTTCGGATCTTCCTTTCTCCTCTAAAGGGATTTCTTGAAGAGAGCAAAAAACAGCAATTTTAATTGCTTAGGACAAGTTCCTTAAACAGCAGTTTTAATTGCTTTTGTTGTTTTTGTTCTGGTGGCTGCTCGAGTCTCTCCAGCTGGTGGGAAGGCACGCTCAGCGGTGGGTGTGACGGCGCGCTGCCCACAGGACGGTGCTGCACTCATCCCTGTGTGCTTCGGCTGGTAAGTATTCTAAAAGAGCAAGCACAGGCGATCAGCGTCTTTTTCAAGATGTCTTTTCGTCTGTGTGTTTCTGGATGCGGTCGTTTCCTGACCTCCTCTGACGGCCACGATCACTGTCTCACGTGTCTGGGTAAACAGCACGCTGAGTCAGCGCTCGTGGATGGCACATGCCCTCATTGCGAGGGCATGTCCATGTTGGCGTTGAGATCGCGACTCTCCTTCTTTAACACGGAGGTACGAGTCCCCTCTGCTACTACCCAAGCACCCGCGGCTGGTAAAGCCGCCGGTCTGGTTAGTACTTTGGGAGATCTGAGGGTTACAGTGGGAGCCTCTTCGTCGGGTCCGCCCCCACGAACCTCCCCCTCCTCTGCAACGCCATGTGCCGTCGAGTTGCCGGCTGCTGCTCCGGAGGAGGACCAGATGTCGATTGCTGCATCGGGGAGTGGGCTGGATGACTCAGAGGACGACGACGACTCCGAGCTTCCGCCCTCAGGGACGGTTGCTCAGTCGGAGGCGGACTCTGAGTTGACTGCCATGCTTGCCCGGGCCGCCGCGGGCATCGGTCTCGTGTGGAACCCTCCACCGTGTCCCGAGCGCTCGCGGTTGGATGATTGGTTTCTGGGTTCGGGCCGTGGCTCCCAGCCACGTCCCGCCCCAGTGCCATTCTTCCCGGAGGTGCATGAGGAGCTCCAGAAGACGTGGATGGCACCTCACACTGCCAGAAACCGTATTTCTGCCTCCTCCACTCTCACTACCCTCGACGGTGGGGCCGCCAAGGGGTACGTGGATATTCCACAGGTGGAACGTGCGATTGCGGTGCACTTGTGCCCGCAGTCCGCGGCCACCTGGCGGAACCGTCCGCGTCTCCCGTCCAAGGCGAGTAAGACCACGGCCGCTCTCGCTGCCAAGGCTTACTCTGCCGCTGGACAGGCGGCCTCTGCCCTGCACGCCATGGCCATCTTGCAGGTCCATCAGGCGAAAGCTCTCAAGGAGCTGCACGAGGGTAGTTCTGAGCCAGGGCTCTTGCAAGAACTGCGTACGGCGACCGACCTCGCCCTCCGGGCGACGAAGGTCACGGCGCGGGCCCTGGGTCAGACGATGTCCACCCTGGTGGTCCAGGAACGGCATCTTTGGCTGGACCTGGCCGAGATGAAGGACGCCGACAAAGTTCGCTTTCTCGACGCCCCCATCTCCCAGGCCGGCCTTTTCGGCGACACTGTCGAGGACTTTGCGCAGCAGTTCTCGGCAGTGCAAAAGCAGACGGAGGCCATAAAACACATCCTGCCCCGGCGTGATGTTGCCACCAATCCGCCACGGGCCGTGCCTCCGCCTGCTCCTCGCCGAGGGCGTCCTCCTGCGGCTCAGGCTTCCGGGAGATCGGAGCCATCCCATCCTCCCCGAGCCTCCCGCAGGAAGGCCACGCCACCCGCCCAGGCCGCCAAGTCTTCTAAAAGGAAGAAGGCTAAGAAGCGGCCCTGAGACGGGAGACCCAGAGGTGATGGAGACTGCTCTGCAGGAGACAGTGACCGCACCGCTCCTTCCCCCGGGACAGGGCCTGGGGGAGAATCCTGTGTTTTGTTTTCTTTCTGTTCCGCCGCTGGCCCCAGGGTCAGCGGTACCCACAGTTTCAATAAAAGAGCGATTTCCAACACCTCTGGGTCATATAAGAAGGTCTGTGCTGAGGGTGAGCGAAGCTCCGCTTCCTCAGCCTCAGCCACTCCTTCCTTCGCCACGGGCAGGGTCTTGGCGCCCCGGGGACGCACAGCCTCCCCACGCCACCCTGCCCACTCGGAGCCACGTGAGTGGACCCCACTCACGGCCTCGACTTCGGGACGCACTGCCTCCCGAGTTGGGCCACAGTGCTCCATGCTGCCCCCCCGTGGGTACTTCTGCTGCCCGGATGGTTCCACTCGTACGGTGCTTGGGGGCGTGGCTACGCCTTCCCAACCCGTCCCGTTGGCTCATTCGGACAGTCAGACTCGGCTACGCGATTCAGTTCGCCAGGCGTCCCCCCAGGTTCAGCGGTGTTCTGTTCACTTCGGTGACAGGTCCAAACGCCCCTGTCCTGCGGGCGGAGATTGCGGTTCTTTTGGCGAAGGACGCAATAGAGCCTGTCCCTCTAGCCGAGATGAGGTCTGGGTTTTACAGCCCATACTTCATAGTACCCAAGAAAGGCGGGGGGTTACGGCCAATCCTGGATCTGCGTGTCTTGAACCGGGCCCTTCACAAGCTCCCGTTCAAGATGCTCACGCTGAAACGCATCCTCACGTGCGTTCGCGCCCAGGATTGGTTTGCAGCGATCGACCTGAAGGACGCGTACTTTCATGTCTCGATCCTTCCTCGACACAGACCGTTCCTGCGGTTTGCGTTCGAGGGCGGGCATATCAGTACAAGGTCCTACCCTTCGGGCTGTCCCTGTCTCCTCGCGTCTTTACCAAAGTCGCAGAGGGGGCCCTTGCCCCGCTCAGGGAAGTGGGCGTTCGCATTCTCAACTACCTCGACGACTGGCTCATTCTGGCCCAGTCGCGAGAGCAGTTGTGCGAACACAGGGACCTGGTGCTCAGTCACCTCAGCTGGGTGGGGCTTCGGGTCAACTGGGAAAAGAGCAAGCTTTGCCCCGTGCAGAGCATCTCTTTTCTCGGTGTGGAGCTGGACTCGGTCAACATGACAGCACGTCTCACCAACGAGCGTGCACAGTCGGTGCTGAACTGCCTGAATTCGTTCTCGCGAAAAACAGCGGTCCCACTGAAACAATTTCAGAGGCTCCTGGGGCATATGGCATCCGCAGCCGCGGTCACGCCGCTCGGATTGCTTCATATGAGACCGCTTCAGCACTGGCTTCACGACCGAGTCCCGAGGTGGTGGCAGACGCCGGCACCGTGGCTCACTCTCTGTGGTCATCACACCGAGTTGTCGCCGCACATTCAGCCCGTGGTCGGACCTTGCTTTTCTACGGGCCGGGGTGCCCCTAGTACAAGTGTCCAGGCATCTTGTTGTTACAACAGATGCCTCCACCACCGGCTGGGGTGCCATATGCAGTGGTCAGTCGGCATCGGGCTCCTGGACAGGACCCCAACGCCACTGGCACATCAACTGCCTCGAGTTGCTAGCAGTACTCCTTGCTCTGCGCCGGTTTCGACCGCTGCTGCAGGGCAAGCATGTGCTGGTCCGGACGGACAATACATCGACGGTAGCGTACATCAACCACCAGGGTGGTCTACGCTCCCGTCGCATGTCGCAACTCGCCCGCCATCTCCTCCTGTGGAGTCAGCGCCGACTCAGGTCGCTGCGCGCCTCCTACATCCCGGGCGAGCTCAATCGTACGGCCGACGCGCTCTCACGACAGCTCACGCTCCCGGGGGAATGGAGACTCCACCCCCAGCACTGATCTGGAGCCGATTCGGGGAGGCACAGGTGGACCTGTTTGCCTCTCAGGAATCCGCCCACTGCCAGTTGTTCTATTCCCTGACCGAGGGGACCCTCGGCACGGATGCACTGGCACACAGCTGGCCCCGGGGTCTACGCAAGTATGCGTTTCCCCCAGTGAGCCTTCTCGCACAGACACTGTGCAAGGTCAGGGAGGACGAGGAGCAGGTCTTGCTAGTTGCGCCGTACTGGCCCAACCGGACCTGGTTCCCAGAACTCATGCTCCTCGCGACAGCCCATCCCTGGCGCATCCCCTTGAGGAAGGACCTCCTTTCTCAGGGGCAGGGCACCATATGGCACCCACGTCCCGACCTGTGGAACCTCCACGTGTGGTTCCTGGACGGGACGCGGCAGACTTAAGTGGCCTACCCTCCGCGGTAGTTGACACCATCACTTCGGCCAGAGCCCCCTCTACGAGGCGCGCTTACGCCATGAAGTGGAGTCTGTTCGTTGAGTGGTGTTCTTCCCACCGGGAAGACCCCCGGAAATGCCCGATCAGTGCCGTGCTTTCCTTCCTTCAAGAGGGTTTGGAGCGGAGGCTGTCCCCCTCCACCCTGAAGGTCTATGTGGCCGCCATCGCAGCACATCACGATGTGCTCGATGGCAAGTCACTAGGAAAGCACGACCTGGTCATCAGGTTCCTCAGAGGCGCCAGGAGGTTAAATCCCCTAGGCCTCGCCTCATTCCCTCTTGGGATCTCTCTGTCGCCCTCACGGGCCTGCGGAGAGCTCCCTTCGAGCCCCTTGAGTCAGCTGAGCTGAAACATCTGTCCTTGAAGACAGTGCTCCTGACCGCGCTCGCCTCCTTCAAGAGGGTTGGGGACCTGCAGGCATTTTCGGTCAGCGATTCGTGCCTGGAATTCGGGCCGGACTTCTCTCACGTTATCCTGAGACCCCGGCCTGGATATGTGCCCAAAGTTCCCACCACTCCCTTCCGGGACCAGGTGGTGAACTTGCAAGCACTGCCCCCGGAGGAGGCAGACCCAGCCCTTGCGTTGCTGTGTCCCGTTCGTGCCCTGCGCGTTTACGCGGACCGCACGCAGAGCTTCAGGAGCTCTGAGCAGCTCTTTGTCTGTTTTGGAGGTCAGCAGAAGGGAAAGGCTGTCTCCAAACAGAGGTTGGCCCACTGGATAGTGGATGCCATCGCCTTGGCGTACCAGTCCCAAGGCGAGCCGTGCCCCTCGGGTTGCGAGCTCACTCCACTCGGGGTGTTGCTTCTTCCTGGGCGTTGGCGCATGGCGCCTCTGTTGCAGACATCTGCAGAGCTGCAGGCTGGGCGACACCGAATACATTCGCGAGATATTACAATCTCCGAGTGGAACCGGTGTCCACCCGTGTGCTGTCTACTCGTAGATAGCCACGGGTGTTCGCTTGCGGTGCCATTTCCCTCGGATGAGGGAATGCGAGCACTTTTCCTGCTCCTCAGTTCAGTTCCCCACAATGGTGAACCCTGTGGAGTTCCTCCTGCATCCTGCGGCAGCCAGACGCGGCGGAGGCGTCCGGCGCTAGGTCCAGTACTCGTGTGTATGCCCAATTGGTCTGCCCTTGTACTGGGCTAGATGCCCATATGCTGTGATTCCCCGCAGGTAATCCCATATGTGTTTGTCCACGGTACGGTTTCCCTGACGGTAAACCCGTGTCTTTCCCTGGGCGGCTTCGCTCTGCCCTGTCTCTGACTGCTAGTGTGTTCCTCCCGGAAGGTAGGACCTACATCAGGGATCTTCCATATGCGTTACTGTTCTCAGGCCAGTCCATATGTGTTTTCCACACGTTACCTCCCTTCGGGCAGGGTGTGGTCTCCGTAGCCTTCCCCTCCTTAGGGAACGCTTTCCTGGCGTTCTGGTCGTGGCTGAAAAAAACGCGTGAATTGAGTCCCGAAGCACTCTTCCCCAGGGTAAGGAACAGCAGCTTCGACCTTCTCCACTGTGACGCCCTGTCCTCTCCATCCCACTGGTATGGAAGACATCCTGGGCTTACTCTGGGCGCTGGAGGGTTAGGAGTCTGGGCTCACACCTGCATTGGGCACGCCACGGCTTGCCAGCATCTGCCTCCCTAACACTCGTAACGTGGTTCAGTTGCTATGGCGCTTTCCATTGGACCCCATTACGTCAGTATCGATGTAACGTCGAAAGTGACTGACTGAATGGGAACGTCTAGGTTACTATTGTAACCCCCGTTCCCTGAAGGAGGGAACGGAGACGTTACGTCCCCCTGCCATAGCTCTGAGTCACCGCTGAGCGGCCAGATGTCTATCTCGGCTCCTCAGCAAAAATATGAATGCAGGTGAGTATGCCGGGACTATTTATACCCGGATGCCGGGGCGTGGTCCGGCATGTAAATCTCACTGGCCAATTCCCATTGGCTCGTTTTGTACCACTTGGAGGTGATTGGGCTCCCAACTGAGACCCCATTACGTCCGTATCGACGTAACGTCTCCGTTCCCTCCTTCAGGGAACGGGGGTTACAATAGTAACCTAGACGTTTTTTCTATAGCTGCAATTCCTATACTTTTTTTTTTTTTTCTTTAACCAGCAGATGCCTCTTACATCTAAACAGTATCCAGAAACAACTTGTATTCAGTTTAGATCATCATTCAAGTGTTTTTTTTTTTTTTCATAAAAATGTAATATTTCATATGCAAGGTAATGACGTAGTTGAGTATTGAAATTATGAGAAGGAAAAAAAAGAAAAAAATATAATTTGTATTATTAAAAATTTATATTTTTATGCAATAGTTCTGTAAAAAATGATGTAAAATATGAGGGTTAAAACTAGCAGTAACTTTGAAATAATGTAAACAGTGTCCTCCCGCAAATTAACAGGTTAAGCAAACACTAGTAATACACATTTAGTTATCAAAACGAAACCATAAACATTTTAATGCTATAAAAGTGTGCACACTCACACAGAGAAAAGAACAGCAGATGCTGGCAATTTTATGTCAACAGTTGATTTGTAAATATTTAAATTAATAAATGGAAACCAGAAATATGTTCCAAAGGAGATAATAGTGCAGCAGCATTTAGATAGTCATTACTTTCAATTTTTACAAATTTATACAGATGGTTCTAAAGACCCAGAAACTGGGTGTACAGTTGCTGCCATGTATATTCCTCACTTTAAATATAAATCTGCAAAAAGAACTGCTAATAATATATCAGAATATGCAGCAGAGATGGTCGCTATTCAGATACAGCGGGTGAAAGAAATCCAACCAACAACAGTAGTAATCTGTTCAGATTCATACTCTGCACTTACAAGTAAACTGAGTGGAAAATCAAAACTTAGGCAAGATATATTAATAGAAGTACGGCAAAGTTTCTACTGAATATGCCAACTGAGAATTATAGCAGAATTTTTATGGGTGCCAGCTCATGTTGGAGTAGAGGGTAATGAGGAGGTGGATAAGATAGCGAAACAGGCACTTAAGCATACAAATGTCGACATACACATACCCTTGAGTAAATCAGAAATTAAAGGTTTAATTAAAGTAGCTATCAGAAAGATGTGGCAAGAGAGATGGGATAAAGGAAACAAAGGGCGACATTTGTATAATATACATAAACAAGTTGGCCATGTAAGAACACTTATGGTAATAGAAGAGATGATACAGTTATATCTCGATTGAGAATTGGACACTCGACTCTTAATAAATCACTCCAGATGATAGGAAAACATGAGTCCGGTCAATGTAATCATTGTGGACTTTCAGAAACTGTAGAGCATTTGCTGATTAATTGTAGGACATATGAAAGGGAAAAACTCCATTTATAAGAGGAATTAAAAATCTGCTGGCATTAATTCTCTGACATTAGGCCTACAGAATGTGCTAAACAGTTCTTATAAAGGTCATAATGCTCTTATACATTTCCTGAAAATAACAACGTTATATAACCAAATATAGGTAATTTGTTTTTTTGTTTTTTTTAAGTATTATTATTTCCCTTGATATCATCACCTTACACTCCATTCCAGTAGGTGGCGGAAATACACCTTAAACTGGTTTGCCAACCGCTATAAAACATAAAGAAGAAGAAGAATATCCCTCCTCGTTTCCTCACTCCTCCGTCCTCCATCCTATGACCCGGAAACTAGGGATGCACCGATACCATTTTTTAAGGACCAAGTACAAGTACCGATACTTTTTTCTGGTACTCGCCGATACCGATGCCTATATACATTTTTTTAATTTCTTTTTTTTTTTTTTTGGTGATGTGGCAGTTTTACAAGCACAACACAGTGAGACTAATGAATGTAAGACAGCTTCTTTATTATTACTCCAATGAAAAAAGTAATAATTTTTGTGTGCTTGTCACAAACTTAAAGCATGTGGCGACTTACGCTTAAAGATGCGACAGAATTCACATACAGTGCTTGTTAGGTTTCCCCTTTAAGAATGTTAGTTGCCAGCGGTGTGTGTTTTCCCCTTTAAGGGATTGACGTTTCCCTCTGGGGTGTTCGGATTAATAAAGCATTAGCCAGTTCACAGCTTTTCATGCAACTTTGATGTCGTTTCGGTTCATTTAATCACACAAACACCCACATGTAGTGACCCTGATGCTCTTGGACGTTTCCAGAGTCGTCTCCAAAGCATCTCGAGCAGTAAGCCTGTTAAACAAACCTCCGGAGAGGGACAAATATGGTGCCCTTAAAATGTACCTGTTGGGAACTTTTGGTTTGACTGAATCAGAGTGTGCGAGGCAGCTTTTTCGTTACCTGGACTGGGTGATGCAAAGCCTTCTGAGCTTATGGACCACATGCTGACATTGTTAGGTGAACATAAGCCCTGCTTTATATTCAAGGAACTGTTTCTTTGGCAAATGACAGAACAAGTCCGCACGGCTTTGGCTGGCACGACGGACTTACGTGAGCTGGCTAAAATGGCGGACAGTCTACATACTGCTGCACAGAGTTGTGTTACATCAGCATCTTTCAACGCTTCCATTAAACCGCTGGTGGGAGTGGCTAATTGGATTGCACAAGCACCACCACGGTGAGACGACTCTGGATTTAGTTTTTATCATTCTCGTTTTGGGGACAGAGCCAAGAAGTGTCGATAGCCATGTAATTTCCGTGGTAGGAGTACCACACAGTCTGTGAATGCTGTGGACAATGGACATGCTGGTTGCCTTCTCTTCATTACATATGATATGTCAGGACGATATATCAGGACGAAATTTTCTCTGTGACACTGGGGCTCAGGTGAGCATACTGCCAGCGACTCCTCTCGATGTGCGGCCTGAGCTTAAGAACCCCTTACTCGAGGCTGCTAACGGCAGCAAAATCCCAATGTATGGTAAGCGCCAGGTTAAGTTGTGTTTTAACGGACACCGTTTTACTTGGGATTTTGTTGTGGCTAAGGTAACTCATCCTTTGTTGGGTGCTAATTTCCTTTGCGCAAATGGTTTGTTGGTAGACGTGCAGAACCGCCGCTTAGTCGACGCAAAAGATTTCAATTCTTTTTCGTGTACGCTCAGTGCTTTTTCAACAACAACCATGTCAAATGCTTCAGAGCCTAGTTGCGAGTTTTGGCGCATGCTCACTGAGTTTTCCGACATAACTCAGCCAACTTGCTCTACAACGATCATGAAACATGGCGTGGAACATCACATTTCTACTACAGGTCCACCTCTGTATGCTCGCGCTCGCCATCTTGACTCCTTGAAATTAGCTACCGCTAAAGCTGAGTTTGCGTACATGGAAGAGTTAGGCATTGTACGATGCTCAAATAGTCCTTGGGTTTCTCCCTTGCACATGGTGCCTAAGTCAGATGGCAGTTACTGTCCATGTGGTGATTACCACAGACTCAATGATGTCACAATTCTCGATCGTTACTCTGTTCCGCATATTCAGGATTTTTTGGTACGCTAGCTGGCAAAACAATTTTCTACAAAGTAGACCTGGTGCGAAGTTACCACCAAGTGCTGGTCCACCCGGACGACATTCCGAAAACTGCCGTTGTCACCCCTTTTGGGATATTTGAGTTCATGCGAATGCCGTTCAGCCTGAAAAATGCCGCTCAGACTTTTCAGAGGCTCATGGACTCTGTGTTACAGAGTCTGGACTTTCTTTTTGTCTACCTGGATGACATTTTAGTCGCAAGTACATCCAAGGAAGAACATTTGTCGCTTCTCCGTTTGCTTTTCGAACGCCTTAGCACTCACGGACTTATCATTAACCCTGCTAAGTGTCAATTCGGCCTTTCGTCTATCGATTTTCTGGGACACAGAATTACTAGTGAAGGTGCATGCCCATTGCCTTCCAGAGTGGCTGCAGTTAAGAGTTTTCTATTGTCACGTACAATTAAAGCTCTCCAAGAATTCCTGGGAATGGTTAATTTCTATCACAGATTTATTCCCAAAGCAGCTGAGCTTATGTGTCCCCTCTACAAGGCCCTTAAAAGCGGCACCCTTCGTCACATACTTAGTTGGTCTGACGAAATGATTGGAGCTTTTGAAAGCACTAAACAGGCTCTAGCAGAGGCCATGTTGGCACATCCGCTTCCGAACGTTCCAATTGCTCTTACTACCGATGCATCTGATTTCACGGTTGGGGCTGTCCAGGAACAGTGGGTGCATGGGCACTGGCAGCCACTTGCGTTCTTTAGCCGCCAACTTCATCCTAACGAACAAAAATACAGTGCGTTCGATCGGGAGTTGCTTGGCCTTTACCTCGCCACTCGACATTTTCGTTTTTTTGCTCGAAGGCAGGCCATTCACTGCCATTTGTTGATCACAAGCCATTGACTTTCGCTATGTCAAAGGTTTCAGAGCCATGGTCCGCCCGCCAGCAGCGGCACCTTGCTTACATTTCCAAATTTACTACTGATATTCAACATGTTGCAGGTAAATCCAATGCAGTAGCAGATTGCCTTTTGCGAGCAAGCACCAATGTGGTACATTTGGGGGTGAATTACTCCAGTATGGCCACGGACCAGTGTCCAGTCCTTGAAGACAGGAGTCACGGGCCTTAAATTGGTTGATGTCATGTTTGATGAGGCCAGCATTTCGCTTCTTTGTGATGTTTCGTTGGGTCGTCCTCGTCCCGTTGTACCCAGGAACTGGAGACGACACGTTTTTGATGTCATCCACGGTTTGTCTCATCCGGGTACAAAAGCTTCCCAAAAGTTGATGGCTTTTAAATTTATCTGGCGTGGCCTCAAGAAAGATGTGGGAGCATGGTCCGTTTCATGAATCACGTGTCAAAGAGTGAAAGTGCAGCGTCATGTTAAGGCATCGTTAACGCGTTTTGAGGTACCGGAACATCGCTTCAATCATGTGAACATTGACCTTGTTGGTCCTCTTCCTTTGTCGCGGGGGTACACTCACCTGCTCACAATGGTGGATCGGACTACTAGATGGCCAGAGGTTGTGCCCTTGGTGTCAACATCAAGTGGGGACATTGCGTGTGCTTTTATTGGCACCTGGATCGCCAGATTTGGCACCCCTTTGGACATCTCCTCAGACCGTGGTTCCCAGTTCATGTCTTAGCTTTGGGCTGCGGTTGCACATAATCTGGGCATTAAGCTTCATCACACTACAGCTTATCACCCACAAGCGAACGGTCCGGCTCCTCATACTAGCAGAGAGTGTTGCTGCTCGCATGAGCTCAGGGGCTGAAGCAACACTCCTAACCAGAGCCCCGAAGGAGAAAACGGCTCCCAGTTCACGTCTGAGCTTTGGGCTGTGGTCGCGCATAATCTGGGCATTAAGCTTCATCACACTACAGCTTATCACCCACAAGAGAACGGTCCAGCTCCTCATACTAGCAGAGAGTGTTGCTGCTCGCATGAGCTCAGGGGCTGAAGCAACACTCCTAACCAGAGCCCCGAAGGAGAAAACGTTTCTGAGGACCGTTATTCTTTCTAGGTGGGGTTCGGGATATATATCTAGATGGGTTGTGTGCACATCTGCAAGGGGTGTAGACTCTAGTTTGGGTCTTTTTCACCAAGGTTCAAAATGATTTTGACTACAGTGGTGGCCCCGAGCAGAAGTGGGTAGTAACGAAGTACATTTACTTTGTTACATTTACTTGAGTATATTTGGAAAATTTGTACTTTTTAGAGTAGATTTAAATGTAGGTACTTTCACTTTAACTTGAGTACATTTCTAATAAAAAATCTGTATTTTTACTTCGCTACGTTGGGTGACATTCCTCTCGTTACTTTATTTTAATGCAATACCTGTACATGTTAAGAAATGCATAGTTTATTCCAAGCGCGCAAGTCTCTTTTTTCATGAATGATGCCCTATTCACAAATGAATCACTCTTTTGAGTCGATTCTGTTCAAAGACTTGATCAAACAAGTTGGCAAGACTGTCTAAATTGGTTCGCTGTCTACTGTCTAAGTTTCCTGCATGCACTGAATCGTCTGAAGCGGTTTTCTCACTCGGAGCGTTGGATGAAGTGGCAGTGGATTAAAAGCAAATGTGCAAATGCATCCTATTGTTTGCCAGTGATGAAGATCTTTATTAGTTGAACTGCATGCTGTCTGCGAACGATTCCACAGGTATCGATTTCATTTGATTTCAATTCATACAGTCAATAGCCGACATTTTACAACCAATCAGATTATTACGCCACGATAACAACGTATGTAGCATTTCTTTACCGTTTTTTGGACATATATCTTAATTTATACATTAAATAAGCTACCATTGTTCAGAGAATATGAATGAACACCCGTCGTCCAGCTGTAAGCTGTGGGAAGCCTATTTTGCAATGATGCGTTCTTATAGAGGATATCATTGAGTGACGTACCCTCTAATCCCAAGTCCTGAAAAAGAAAAAGAAAAAAAACACAAAGAGAGCACATTTTATAAGTCACTCACTCAAGATGTCTTTTTCTAGGAGTTTCATCATGTAATGCTTCTGAATTACGTACAAAACTATATATAGGTAACACTTTAGTTTAGAGTCCAAATCTCACTTGCTTATTAACGTTCCTATTTCTAGGATATTGCCTGCTTATCAGTACTTATAAAGCACATATTAATGCCTTATTCTGCATGACCATATTCTACATCCCTTAATACTACCCAACACCTAAACTTAACAACTACCTTACTAACTATTAATAAGCAGTAATTGGGAGCTAACTGAAGTCATAGTTAATAGTGCGAATTGGACACTAAACCAAAGTGTGACCTAAATATGTGTGTGTGTGTATATATATATATATATATATATATATAATCAGTGGCGTGCGGTCCATATAAGCTGCGAATGGTCCGCATACCCAAGCCATTCGTGATTTCGGCAATTAATATTAACATTATAAATTACTATTAAATCCCTTGTTTGAAATGTACCATAAAGCCTACATGATTGGAAATGCGTATGTAACTGTCTGTAATTTATTTATTTGCCAAACGACTGTAATTTTCTTTAAATCTGCAAGTTACGGAGACTTCTGCATAAGCCGATCTACAGCAGCTTTTGCGCCTTCGCGCTTTTGTTATGGAACGTCATCATTGTCCCGCGTTCTCATTGGTTTGCTGACCTATGGCGTTTTTCATAAGCAGGATAAGCTATGAGCAGATCGCTCGCCCAAGAGGAAAAATTAGCTGCTGCCAGATCTCGATCACCGAAAATCACATTGTATTTGATACAAAAGTAACTAGACTAAACCAAATGGGGAAAAAAATCATCACTAAAACTATTTTCATAGTATTTCATTTTCTCCATAGGGATTTTTTTTTTTTTTTTTTATGAAAACTTATAAATTGTTTAAGACAGTCCTACTGTAACTAGGCCTATCAGAGGATGCGTTTGTTAAAGTCATCAGTTTGCATAATTTCAACTTATTTTTAAAGAATACTGATATTTTTATTTATGATAGCCTACTTATATTTATTATAATTATATTTTATTTTTATTTATAATAGGCTGCTAATACTAATTATGTTATACTTATTTTTAATTATTAATTTAAAAAGTACTTCTGGCATACATTTAAATTGATGCCATGGTGTTTTTTATTTGTCGTGTCTGATTTAGACGTTTAAAGGTGAAGTATGTTGTTTGTGTGACATTAGCGGCACCTAGCGGAATTACAAAATTCAGCATATTTTGCAAATGCACCTTTTGCATGTCACGCCTCCGATCGACTCAAACATCACAAAAGCTCTTACAGGTGCTTGTGAAGGCACATCTCAACAGGTAATTATGGGCTACTCTCAATAAAAGTTCCAACATATTAGAAATACTTTTCACTGTATTGCTATATGTCATGAGCAAGCAAATGAGTAACTAACACTGAGAACATGAGCGTCTCGCATATTAGCTATATAAACCCATTCAGTGTAACTGCATCGGCCACATTTTTTTACATGACAAATATTTCTATAAGTACTTGTACTTTTACTTGAGTACAGTTTTTGGATACTCTACCCACCTCTGGCCCCAAGCAGACACAGGGTATGGGGCAGGAAGTTCAATCTCTTTTGGCGTAGGAGGCCATAGTGTCATTATCCTCCTCCAGAGAGAAACACCGGGTTCTAAAGCCGGTATTTTATGCACGTCCTGATTCTGCAGAGTTAGATGCGTTCCTGGGTAAACAAGGGAGGTGCTTAAGGTAAAATTGATCAACCAATCAGATTACTCACGTGACATCTGCCAGCTTGAGCGCCACTTTTTGAGTTGTGCCTCGATAACGTACTGTACTTTAATAATAATAATAATAATAATACAATATTTAATATAAGACCAAGAGTAATCTATCACTATATTGCAATAATAATAATAATAATAATAATAATAATACAATATCTAATATAAGACCAAGAGTAATCGATCACTATGTTGCAATAATAATATTATTAATAATAATAATAATAATAATGATAATGAAATATCTTGTGTTGATCCAGGGACATCATATTCTTATGTTGACCCAGGGGCATCATTCCTTATAGCTCATCTAATATAAGACCAAGAGTAATATATCACTATATTGCAATAATAATAATAATAATAATAATGAAATATCTTGTGTTGATCCAGGGACATCATATGAACGCACATGCTAGTGTAATTAAGCAAAAGAAGCTTTACTCCATTCTGTGCTTTGACACAAAAGAGGTAGATGTAAAAAGTTTATGTAATGAGAGGATTTACCACACTTCTGCAACAACATTTCAGTGTACCTGTTGTACATTCTCTTACAATGAGAAATGTGCTTGCCTTCTACTGGCATGTGAATTATTTGATGTCATATTAACAAGAGATGTACCTACTTTGTGCCAAGAAGACATGTCAATGCAGTTAAATGTGATCACTGAAGCAAACCACTCAAAACTGAAGTGCAGAAGTTAAATGAAATACTGGAGACTGTGCAGAAATGGCAGAACATTCCTCAGCACATTAGCCAGCAAATTAAAAACCTGCATGACAGTGTAACAAATGCCAGCGTTACTGGAACGGCATTTACAGCTGTAACTACAGATTTGACAAGAAAGATAAGACCACTGTTTCCACACAGAGCAAAAAACATGAAACGAAAGTATAGAAAGAATTTTAAAAGGCGCCTAACTTAATTATAATAATGAATGTTTTTATGAAAAAAAAAAACAACTAAGGCACTGTAACAATGTAAAACATACATTTAAAATTAACTGGCATGTAAGTGTGCATATGAGAAATGAAGTGAAAGAGACTGCTGTTTTTTTTTTGTTTTTGTTTATTTTACTATATTTTAAAAAAAATTTGAAAAAAATAATGCCATCTTTAACTGTAAATTAAGCTAAGTAAACCACAAACGTTTAACATTACTCTGCTGTCTGAATGTGTTCTCTAACAGTGATATGTTGTATATTTAAATCAATTAACTGTAACATTACTTAATTAACTGAGATGACAATGTTTGTAACAATTTAACATTCATTTGTTATTGTGTTCACTGGCTCAGTGTACCTCTACTTAAACTGACTGATTAAAAATGAGATGACAACATCTATGACTTGTGGTCCTAATGTATGGGTCAGCAGACTAAAAGGAGATTCCTCTCCCATTTTTTCTCAGAGCAAGCACTGGAGAGTGAACACACCCATTGTGTTCAGATGGGTTTCTTATTTACATACATGAGGTGGCCAGAATATTAAACACATCTGGATATAAAGCAACAAGTGCAAAAACACCCCCACAAACTATGACCTCAATGCTAAATCATCATTAAATTTACACCTCTATGACAGCATAAAAAAAATATATATATATATATATATATCTTTTCCCTTATTTGCATAATTTCTTGGATGAGCAAAATAATCACCCAGCTTCTTCCATAATGTTATTGTGTGGAAGAATAAAAATTTGAATAACAATAGTGGTTTGTATATAGATATATATTTTTTTCTCATTTAATTTCAAAATCTGTACTGGAGTACAGAGCCAAAATAACAGAAATCATGACAAATGTCCAAATAGTTATGGACCTAACTGTAGGTGTGTGCTCTCACTTCTGTAATGTCAACCTCATGAAAATGTTTGGGAAACGTGTATTTAATCTGTCCTTCAATGTATTAACCTTAACACTGTTTCCTCTTTCTTTACAACTCCCAGTTCTCTCCAGCAACAACAGGCTTGACTCGACTCCAGACCCGGTCTCCTCTGGGGCCTCTGACACAGGCCCTGTTTCCACCTGGAGTTAAGATGCATTTTGGTCGATCGGATCATAAGTGGACGACGGAGACACATACACGTTTACACCTGGTGTTTTAATCCATCTCTTTTGTCCTCTTTCAACCACTTCTGTCCTGATTTCTTCGAGGGAGTGGGTAAATGTATAGGTTTTTACAGATCTTTCAATCTAATGGACAAAATAAGCTTGAGCAGTTTACATATGAACGCACCCAGAGATGACAGGAAAACATATTGAGAGCATCAGTGTTCGCTTTCACTGCTCTGACAGCCGCGAGACCAGCCGAACGCTGTGAGTGTGTGTTAGAAATCAGTAATGGTGAGAGAACATTGTGCTTGGTACGTTTTTCATCTTCAAACCAAACTTGGGTCTTCAGCCGACAAAGTTTAAATCCTGTCTGGCTCGAGCGCTTCCCATAATGTTTACACATTAGGTCAGTAGATGGAGAGTAGATGGTATTTAGTAGCTGTTCAAACACATTCGACCACATGAGCGTTTACACTACGAAAGCAGTCCGGTCGAATGCATTTTCGACTACTTCTGGAAGTGGTCGAAAGTGGACAAACTCAAACCGTTTTAGACGCTGTTTACACCTGTATTTAATGTCGTCCACTTGTGATCCGATCAGCCAAAACGCATCTTAATACCAGGTGGAAACAGGCCCACAGTCTGCTTCTGGCAGTGGAATGCTCTCACCCAAAAATTCAAGTAACTATAGCATTACTTATAGTGTGGAGTTTGAATGCTTTTGTTATCAATGTATGAATAAGCATTTGACTGATTCTTGATTCACCACCAGGTCTCCAGATCATCTTACAGCTGCGCTGGAAGAATGTAATGGCTATTGTGAACACTTATATTCCTTTTCTGACCTGCTTTCTGCCATCTTTCTCTCCCTGTAGGAAGTCGAATGAGTTTCTTTGAAGACAGAACATTCAAGGAAAACTTACCTACCCTCTCCTTGGATATAATATATAATTAAATGTTTTGTTGAATGCAATTGTTTGCCTTGTATATTTTTCACTGTTGACCAAACTTCTTTCTTGACTTAAACTGAGCAGCTTTATTCATTGATATTCACTTGTTGTGCATGTTTATGTGAATGTATCTTAACATAACACAACATTAGGATGTTAGTAATTATGACCATAGAAGCACGAGAAAAATATATACAGTACATGCGGTAAATGTATACCTTATGGGAGCAGCCCCCCTTCCCTCTAAAATTAAACACACACAAAAAATTAATTCAATTCAAAGGGCTTTATTTGCATGAAATATATATATATATATAATTACATACATACACATATGTATGTATGTATTTGTGTGTGTTCTGATGAATGGTTTAGCCTATGTTTAGGGAAGGTCAGGATGAAGGGGTACATTAGCCATACTGAAATGAATCCAGTTAACAGAAATGTTAATGTTATGGGTCGTATTTAGGAACATTGTTAATTCACTCAGTAACCATCTCTCCAGTTACCTGTACATTTTAACAGACCACACTGTTAACGATAATGCCGTCTCTCTATCACTCTCCAGATAGAATACACTACTGTAAGTGTAGTCAACGTAGTAATCAATTTTATTATTATTTTATTATTTAATCTGTATTATGCGTTAATATTTACCGAAAAAAATGCTGCAAATACAGTAGCTGTATGTATTTTACGTTATGGGAGCAGCCCCTCTTCCCTCCAAAATTAAACACAAAAACTGATTAATGCTGTGTTTCCGCCACTCCCCAGAAAAAAAAAGGCTATTATATGTATGTAATGTAAGTGTCAACGTAAAAATCAATGTATATTATGCGTCAATATTTACCAATAATTGCTGCAAATATAGCTGCTGCTGTCTGTCCCGCTTAAAACCATTCAAACTGGTTGACAGCGTGGATTTGTTTGGAACTATTGAGAGCTACACGAACCACGTGACAGCGTGGCGGCGAGATCAAAGAGTGTCGCAACTCTCATAGCTATTTAACGGCTCTGACTGAGAGCAGAGAATATGCTAATTTTTGTCTTGGCTTTTATTGGCCGTTGCTCCTCTGAGCTCCTGAGGGAGATCCTTTTACGGACCTTTGGGTAAACCAATATGTTACTGTTTTATAAATGTTTTGTTCTGTAAAAGTATGGCAAATTGCTATAAGGTTTAGAGTATATACAAACCCTAATCAAGCTTCTCAACATGTTGTGACATGTTTTCTGCCTTTATTCTCCTCTTCAGTTCCTCTTGAGTGACTGTGTATTTTCTTTTGGTGCCTGGCACTGACAGCCTTCCCAGAACTGTATAGTTTCCTCCCTGAGCTGTTTTGTCCTCTTCTCTTTTCCTCAGGTATGTTTTCTTCCTCTCTACCTTCTATTTTTCTTTTCTTGGCTCATGTTTTCCCCTTCTCTTGCCCTCTCTCGTCAACCATTTGCTGCTCTTCTTCACTTTCTCTTTCTTCTGCTTTGTTTTCCTCTGCTTTGCTTTTCCTCTTCTGCTTCACTTCTCTGTGCTGCATAAGCAAAACTTACAGTCAATCACCAGTATTACAAGATTAATGTAGCACAAGTTAAATACATACTCACATTCTAGCCATATCAAAACATCAATTGAATGTTATAAGCTTGTGCACCCTATGCTGTATTTAAAACAATCTTCCCTAAAATTTAAGAAAAATAGTGGCACACGATTTTAGATATTTTAACTGAATCTAATTTCATAAGGGTGATTCTGTGTGTAATGTCTCATAAAATAAAAAAATAAAAAAAAATAACACCTTCTAATCACTGCTTCGCATTTTGTCCCTGATCTGTGCAACGCCTTGAAAATGCATCGGCCAGTGTAAACCAGGATGTACAGTCAAGCTCAT